>PNEQ01046277.1:0-57830 GCA_003012365.1 Medauroidea extradentata
CAAATTTTCATCCCTTAATATCAAATGGTTCCCGTCAAATTCAATAAAAACCATACTTGCAACCCCATCTTCACAGGGGTTTCCTGCCCTTAGGAGTGGTTTCCAGGCATTCGTTGCCAGACATTTTCTAACTGTTATTTTGCAAGGAACATCCTGTCACAGTTTGTCGCAGAGCTGATGACTCACCCTGTATATATGTTTTGATTATGTCCATGTATATGTAAGATGATTAAGGGTGAAATGTCTGGCTGTAAATTGGTTTAAGTTTGTTCAGTAACATTACTGGTAATTTTTTTTAAGTGTTTTCTTTAACCCTTTTGGAAAAGGGGAGATGTAACATTGAGATTTGTGTTTGACAAGGTTGGCAGCAGTGAGGCGGAGCATGGCGTAGGAGCTGTATGTGAACGTGTAATAAAAGGTTGGTGTTGAAAAGGAACAAGTTGATTATTACCAATGAAACAGTCATAGTCTATCAATAACAATTTGAAATTAGGAATCTTGGCACTCAAGCCCGGAACAGAAATTTACGAACCCATTGCACGCAACAGAGAATATATACTGTCGATCTCAAACGTCTAGAAGGCTGGACTCCCCAGTCCTAGCTCCCTCCCCTCCTGCGTGGCCCCACCCACTCGAGACACAACAGTTCTGGTACCTACTGTTCATTCCGCAAATATCGCTACACAATGGTATCTGAAGAACACATATGGTTAAAGTTACCACCTTCTTAAAACCATTGTTCACATTGATTTACATTCCACATATATTCGACTACATTAATTCATGACGAAAATATCACATTATTGTTATTATTTCACCTGTGAAATTAATTTTACTGACATTCGCATATGTTTTCTCTCATTTCAAAATAAGAGCAGGTAACTAAGAAAAAATAAAACATTTCAAGTTTTAACAAATACATACAAAAATATATTATAACACACTCAATATAAGTAGGAAAAAACTACAAACCTAAGGAAAATATACATACATAATTAACCTGTAAATAATTTGTAAACATCTCAAAAGTAATTTATTTTCACATTTTCTGTTAATGTAAAACAGAAGTAACACATCACGTTTTATCAAATACACGAGAGGAAATTAATTACTAACACATGCAATATAAGTAGGAAAAAAAATACAAGCCTAGAAAAATCCATATGCTATACATAATCAAATACTTAATAAGTTGTACACATCTCAATATATATCTTAATTTAAATTAAAGTAAAAACAGAAAACAAAGGAAAATAACAAATTTAACAGTTTTCCAAACATAAGAAGTAACTGCCTATTTAACACTTTTCAATGATTGTTCTCAAAACTCAATACTGCACAAAAGTTAATACTCAACATAAATATTACTGCACTATGCATATATTTAAAGCCTGACTCGTCTAAATAGTAAACAATTTGTAAATATCTCAAAATTTATATTTTCTCAATTTCAATTAAAGTAAAATGAGGTAACAAAGAAAAATAACACATTTCACATTTTACCAAGTAGACAAAAAGAACAATTATTTACACATCCAATACATGTAGGAAAGACTACATAGAACAATACATATACTTAATTAAACTATAAATAACTTGTAAATATTTCAAATATATATTTCTCCTTTTCTGTTTAAGGCCATGTTCCCTTGTTTCTACTGTTTTTGCGATACATTTATTTAAGCTTAAACGAGAGCAGATATCAAATAATCTGCTAAGCAGTTTTGTTTAAAATGGTTTTTGCTGTGATAGCTATTTTTTCAAAGCAAGAAATTATACGGTTTCGACTAAAAACTCAATTAACCAGAATTTATTTAAATACATGCCTAATTAGCTAAAACCATAGTATTTACTGCCTTGAAAAAAAAATCAACCAACATGGACAAGGCAATTTCTAACAAAATTGCTAAAAACAGATATTTGATATCTGCTCTCATTCAGGCGTAAAAAATAACTACAAAAAAAGTAGAAATAAGAGAACATGGCCTTAAGTAAGAAACAGGAAACCAAAAATAATAACACTTAAGGTTTTACTAAAAACAATGGATAAAATAAATTGTTAATGTATTAAAAATGAGTAGGAAAAAAAACTACAAGATTAGAAAATATGCATGTACATATTTAAATAGTAAATACTTTGTAAACATCTCAAAACATAATGATTCTCAATTTCAAGTAAAATACAAAAAACAGGTAACAAAGAAGAATAACACATTTCACATTTTACCAAGCAGTTACAAGAAAAGTTAATTATTAACACATTCAATATAAGTTGGAAAAAACTACAAACCTGTAAATAGTACATGCATATTATTTAACTGTAAATAACTTGAAGTTATCCAATATATTGTATTTTCTCTCATTTTCTGTTTATGTAAGAAACAGGGAACACAAAATAATAAATTTCTTGACATTTTACTAAAAATAAGACATAAAATTAATTGTTAAGATATTCAACATAAGAAATACTACAAGCTTAGAAAAAAATAAATATACGTAGTTAAAAACTAAATAATTTGTGAACAATTCAAAACATAATATATTTTCTACACGTTCAGGGAAATCAAATAAATAAACACATTTAAGAATTTGTTGCGGTCCCCTTACAACAGAAAAACACAGTTTATATTACTGCAATGGTTGAGCCAAAATTGAGTCATCACACTGCCTATTTCTTGTCTTTATCGGAACAGGCCTCACTAGTATTATCAGTGTAATTGTCATCGCTTAACGTAATTAAGAAATCGTCAACGGCGATCTCAATGAGGTGATATTTTTCCAAATATTCACCTTCAATATTTCTGACATGGTTACAAAATCCGATCCAGTCTTCCTTCGTCACACATTGTACAGCTTCTGTAGTTAGACCTTGAACGACTGGTAACGACAACTCTCCTGACGTGTTGTGTGAACGGACATAATGCTTTATTTTGGCCCAAACAAATTCAATAGCATTCACTTCGCACATGTATGGATGCAATCGAACGACAGTGCGGCCGTGCTGTTGAAATAATTTGTCAATCACATAGGATTTTTGTTTTGGGCGGTGCTGCTCAAGCATTTCAACTAGTGTGGTCTTATGCATTGTACCATCGTAAGCAACTCTTTTTTTTTTCCAGCAAAGTAACAATTTCTTGTTTGACACTGTACTTTGAGGGAGGCTTTTCTGCTTGTTTGGAATGATATGGCACATTGTCCATAACAATAACTGTATTAGGCGGTAAGTTTGGCAACACTTTCTGTGTAACCCACTTCTTGAAGTTTACTGCATTCATTTGTCCATGGTAGTCACCAGTAATGGCACTTGCCTTGAAAATTAAAAGACCACCGGGAAGAAAACCTTCACTGGAACCTACGTGGACATCAATCAGTCTATTCGCAGCATTTCCACTTTCTAACACACCTTCAACATCGCCTTCCTTTTGCCAGCACTTGTTAAACGTTTGGTATCTATCCACGTTTCAGCTAAGTAAAATATTTCACGACTTTTTCCCCTTGACTGTTTCAGCATTGTTAGATACTTCGAACGCCAAACCACATCAGCTCTTTCTACTAAAAACTTGTGTTTCTTTTGAGACAGCTTCCACACGAAACTCATGTCCTTCAGAAGTCTTCGTAGTGACAATTGGCTCAATTTCCATCAAATTCTTTCACAAAGAATTGGCATAAGTTTGGCTACTGTCTGTGCAATTTTCTTCACCAAATAGAATTCTGCTATAGCATCTCGAATGACTCGACGATCAAAGCTATCAACGCGTACTTTTGTGGTATTTTTCGGTCTGAAATAAGCACAAAATAATACATCACTGTCACTATATTGTTATAAATATTAACACAATTGGAAAATTTTCATCCCATAGATTATTAACACAGCAAAAGCTTTCTCCGTTAATTAATGTTTATAAATTATAAAATAAATAAAATTATAGTAAAACATTAATGAAAATATTTAACGTACTAACATTCTATATTATTCAGCAAGAACAAATTGCCAACCAAATTCTATCAAATAGGACCATCATAATAATAACGAAGATTGTAGGACTTTATATAAAGTTAGCAGCAATCTAAAAAACTTTTAATAATTATTGTTTTTTGCCATTCCAGTCAAATTTTTGAACATTAATATTTGCATTTAAAACACAATGCGGGCACCCCTACTTTCGACCCTAAGCGATGCCTATATATTCGCTAGGAGCATCGCGGCAATGTATTCTGATTTGTAATAATAAATCAACAATAATAAATCGTCAGGTTTTCTTGTCAAGATTTATCGAAAATTTGAAATCGCACTCACAAAAAATTAAGGTAAGATAAGCGTGCTTTCAGTTTCGTCGACAGTGAGATCATTAGATACGACGACAAAACTTTGAATGGGGAGTCGGTTATGGCCTTTGTTACAGAAATATTCCAGTACTCACCTGGAGCTGCTTCGGGAAACCGTACGAAAAGTGAAGCGGCACTCTTTGTTTACTCACACTTTCTGCAATTAATAGTTTTCAGGAGCATCATTTCAATACAGACTGACGGGTTTCTATTACTTTTCAATTAATAATTAAAACAGTACTAATTAATTTCCACGTTTTCTAGCTAGAAACTCCCTTAAATTTACTTATATGTCAGAAAAAATAATGCGGCAATCGTTGGTTACTTTCATTTTCGGCTCTAAATAACGTACCAATCTTCGTTCGCTAGGGGTACCATTGAAATGTACACTTTAACTTATTTTTAATAATAAAATAACACCTCAATAGACTGTTCAGACATTTACGTGTGTTTATACAATAATGTCACTTTAAAAAAATGTAACTACTGTATGTAAAATATTCATGCCATTGTAGGGTTTTTTATATGCGATTGTGTTAAATAACACATTCTTAAAGGGTGAAAGTACTTCAAAAACACGCGTACCTTGAAACAGCAGTACGAAACTGAAAACACTAAATCACTACAGACCTTCAAAGTTACTGGGTTTATTGACATAGAATTAGTTCAGGAATACAAGTAAGATTTTGTTTTTTTTTTTCTTTATATAAACAAATAATATCTAAGCACAATGTGCACAATTTAAAAAACCATATTTTAAAAAAATTTGAGAGATTACTTTGGAACTTTCTCTGAATACGTAAGAAGTTAGAAGTATAATTTCACATTATATATGTTGTTTTTAACTATGCTGAGCAAACATCAAACATTATATTTAATTTACTCTCAATAATAGTATTTTGAAGCATGAAAATTTGGACGTATTTATAATCGTATAACTTCACTAAAACAATATAGTTTGACAAGTGTGTCGAAACAGCACATTAATAAAATATATAACTATTAATGTTGCTTTATCAGGGAATTTTTACAGTTACCTACATTTTTAGTGTAATAATACACCAATCTTCTAGTAAATATATCTACACATGTAATGGTTTTGAAAACATAAGTGTATACATTTTATACTGTTTAGTAATAATTGTGTAAAATTGCACCTTATACCGTAGCAGACTGCTGGTTGGACTGGTCTGAAACAAGTAGTTTGTGCCTACACGCACTTGATTTAAAGTAAATGCATAACACAGAATATAATTGAGGCCTATAAATTAACATTCCTGATGAAAGTTGCTATTTTAGTTTACTTAAAAGCTTTTTTTTTAACTTCATCACAAATAAAATCACTTCATTGTTATAAATAAGTGACGATACAAAGACTAGCCGTTGAACATTTTGAAGGGAAAACTACAAGCACTTTGTAAAAGTTACAAATGTATAGCACGATCTTTGAAAGAACTGTACAATGGGAGTGCATGACTGGACTCAGTTTCCATGTACAGCACATGGAACGACAGCATTAGGTTTCCTGTTGCGTCCTGTAGGTGGATGATAAGTTAATAGCGCAGAATCATGAATCAGATTGTAAAAACTATCTTGTACTCACCTTCGTTTTCCTGGAGTTGTTTGACGTTCACCAGGATTTTTCTATTTTCTCTTAGAATTCTTTAGATAGAAGTTCTGTTCACACCTTTATAAGTAGCTGCTCTTTTGTGTTGATTTTATTTAGAGGAGCAAACAACAGTAATTATGTCTCTTTCCTTGCTGTTCAACGCTTTGTTGAATCTTTTCGGTCGCGTGCCACGGTCCATTGTCAACAACCCCTACTGTAGCAAATGTTTTTGGAATGGCACGAAGCGTACGGAGAACCAACCACCCCTTTCCCCTGGGAAACTGCTTACCTCACCCCCGCGCTATGAGCCATCTAGACATTTGAAACCGACAGTACTCACAATTTAAGTACAAATGAGTCAAAAGAGCTGTTTCGTTGCCCAGCTATGATGAGAAAAACTAATTTCATTGTATTTGTTGTGTTCTTTTTGGTTTACAGGAATGTGCATTTGCAATTTAATTTATTTTTAATATAAGAGGACACTAACTATGTATACATATGTAGAGAGAGAGAGCCAGTTGCGAATTTAAGCCTTTTTCTTAGGGATGGGGGGGGCGTGGAGTATGCCTTAAAAAGTATATATACCCACCCCGCGAACCAAAAGCGGGGGGTCCGGAGGCCCTCCCCTGGAAAAATTTGGATTTGTAGGTGCAAAATGGTGCTTTTTCAGGAGTTTTCAGGCCAAAAATTTGAATATACTTCCTTAAAAAAATGGTTATATTTTTTACGATAAATTATATTTGTAAAGAGAAAACCTTTGTGCTGATATAAAAACAAATTCTGACGTGCCACGTGGTCACCACCCCAATTAATAAGAGCAATAATTGCCATAAGTTATAAGGAATTATCATAAATTATAGACATAATAGTAAAAAATATGTCTTGCAACGATTCATTCTTGTCATCGTGTCTATGCACAAAATTGCATTTAGGAAAAACTGAAATGTATATAATTTATCTTTGTGGAAACAACAGGTTCTAGTGTCTGGACCTTCTTGCCCTTCCCCCACCCACACTCATGTAACCCCCCTAGCTGCTGGACGAGAGTGGAGGAAAGCTAGCCTATTGTGTATAAGAAACAAATGTTTAATAGTTACAATAAATAGAATGTGAAGAATTTTAGGAATTAACTAAAATAAATGTAGGGTATTTGTCAAAGTGCAGTTGAATTAAATTATGTAATAAATGCGGCAGTGGTAGGATGTTAAAAGTGTCCTTGAGGGATGGGGCTATCTTTCGGAAGCTGTCTCCTAATTGGTCCAACTGAACCAACGCCTGCAGGTCAAGCAACAGGGAGGTCGGCGCCAGACAAAAGCATGGCTAGGTCGTTGACAGATTTTGGGACAGATGTTTTCGAGCCGTGGAAGACGGCAATGAGACGCAGATAATGACGGACCGGGGTGCCCCAGGGAGTCAGTTCAGGCGCCAGACGCGTTTACAGAGACGGTATTAAATTGAGAGATCAACGGACAGGGTGATACCGTCGGGCACTTTAAATTTATGTGTTGGGACACCTGCAAGTTGCTGTATTCGGACCGGTTATTTTGAAGTATATTGTAAAATGTCACAAGTTAGGGCGGCAGACCATTGACAATGCCATGGTAACCTTCAACGTATTTTAGCTACATATTGCTGAGACTAGTGGGTGTATAATCATCAAGTGCAAAACTGACAAACCTTGTTTAATAACACTCATGACACGGGCAGTGAAAGCTTGCTATCTGGTTTGAACTGAACTTGCCAACTTCTTGTTACTCAACACACTGTACACCACAGAACTTTAGGTCGCAGCAAATTAAGTACAATTTTAAGATTCTGCATAGACAAATGTTTTTTTATTATGTTAGCTCTTGAAAAACGTACTATAATTTTAATGAATGACCACTAAGTAGCACAAAACATTTTTAATCTAGAAATTAGGCGTGTTTATTACATACTACAGATACACTACATTCTGTGATGTAATTCTTAAAAACCACATTGGAAATCGTAACCTACCACACCTCACAAAATAGGCGGGACCTGGTAAATTTTGCAATAACTTTTGTTCTGCTGGTCCAAGAATTTTTTTTTTCTGGGATCTTCCGGTTACCCTTCCCCTTCATTCCGGTGTTGCGGCGTACTGATATCATGTCACCCATCACAAGCACAAAATACCTAGTTGTTAAGTACTGATCAAAATCTCTTCACTCATTCAAAATTTTCTTGTCACGAGAACATACACCCACGAAAACCACAGATTTGTCGAAACTAAACCGTTCATACTGAAATTAGTTATCATGAGCCAATGACTATTAGCTCAAATTTATCGACACAAGAATAAAAATAATGTATTTTTAAGACATTCCTGAAAGTCTAGTAAAATACCTTTACTTCTGATTTTTTAAATACAAAAATTTGTTGTTTTGCATTTTTATAGCTGTAAGCATACAATTCGCGACATTAATTAAAGTTCAGTGTTAATTATTTAGCTACTGTTATTCATGAAGGTTTCGCTGCGATATGTTCCCGTACAGCCGAAATTTTGATTTTGACATGTAGTTATGGGAAAACTACGCACGCTAAAATATTGTTCTTGAGTGGATAATACTATAATACTAACTAATAAATTAATGCTATTTCGAACAAATTAAATTTTAGAATTATTCACGCTAGAACGATTTTAAACTGCTTTTACGGTATAAAGAACCTAATAAAATCGAACTTGAGTCACAGTATCAGCATCGCTGTATCCTGTTGTTTTACGTTTCTGCAGTTTACAAAAAATATGTCAACAGGTTATTTTCTCTATCTTCCTAGTTAGTCTTCAACATTTAAACATAAAGTAAAACACTTCACAACAAAAATATTTCAAACCATCACTCATTCACTGCACACTAGTGACTGACAGTGTGTAAAGACACTCCGTCCCCGTCCCCCCAAAATTCTGCTGACGTCTATGGGCTGTTATTTATGACAGGGCCGTGCTCTGACCAGTCTCTCTTTGACCTGACCACTCGCCCTCCTACTGAGAATGTGTCGAAAGGGACGTCAGACAAAATAAAAAAAAACAGGAAATATATCCTCACAGCACACAGTGCTTTTCAAGCAAGAACGAGCCTCGCTTCCGTAAACCGGAGCTTGAGAGAGGGGAAAATGTTGTTTAACAATATTGAATTTTGCAGTTACATAATGTAAAATGTACAAATGAGTGTTTACATTTAAGTCATTTGTGAGTACTTGTGCATGGTTGAATATTATTTGCAAATATTTATTTGTACAATTTACTTCACAAAAAAACACACAACACATTCTTAGGAGGGGGGAGCGGGGCGGCACCCCCTTTGCCCCCCTTAAATCCGCCACTGTATAGAGCTCTTCAAAATTTTCCACTTCCAAAATGATTGCTCTTTTTTTCTTTGCTGTAAATATGACTGCAGCAATCATCTTACCACCATTCTTCCCCTGAAGGCACATTTGCACAATATACAAAACATATGTTGTTGAGATACATTTGAAGCACTGAAACATGTCCACAACTGTGAATATTCATAGATATTTCTGAAGATTCTTCTGTTTTAAACTCGTTGAATTTAAACATTTGCATAAACATACTATCGTTATACTATGACAACAGGTTAGGTTTCCAATTCAATGTGGCCTATCAGCTGAAGAAGCAACTAGTTAATACTTACGCATGCGTCAAGCCTCATCCCTTTGGGCAGACACTGGAAGCCTCAGCTAGGACTTGGACAAACAGCTGTCGCAACATGATGTAAACAATGACAAGCATGCATATTGGTATACACATGAATTTAAATAGAAAATGTAAATTTCCATAGTATATCTGGGGCAACCCAATTATTCACATAAACTATGGGCAAATTGTAGCACTTGGCGCCTCCGTATCATGTTACAGACACATACAATGCATGGTGTATTGCATGCGCCTACATATCTGTTAAAGGTGCATACAATGCATGATGGTGTATTGCAGTGAATGTTCTAGAAACAAATTTCCAATACTTGTACAACAAGAACACTGTTATGCTACATATGCTTAATGAATATAGGAAAATATTATTTTCAGAATGTGCCCAACTCAGCCATGTCAAATCCCCCCCCCCCCCCAACTTATGGTATGGTAATGTAGTCGCCAGAACTGGTGAAGTCTCCCAGCGCGGTGGTGAGGAAACCCTGTTGCGAGGGGGGCTAGGGGTAGAAGAGAAAGTAGGCTCAGCCTTCAGGTTGTGCTGTGTGCCATTTAAAATGCATTGGTCTTCGTTTGCTCTGCAGTATTGACACAACTGTGGACAGTAGCAAATAGTGCGCAGTCGAAGAGATTAAAAATCTATTTATAGCAAGAAAGTAAAATTATTAGAACTGCTGTATTTGTATTATTGTATTAAAAATTCAAATTTTACAATACACATCACTCAAATTTTAAAACTGTTGCAAACAATCACAGCCTACCATTTCCTGTTGTATAAAGTCGTAACAAGGGCAGAGATTATAGGCAATCAGTAAAATATCTGATGCCACATAATGACTGTTATAAAAGCACTAACCTAATTATACCATCTCAGAACGTGTATAAAACACAGTTCAATTTGCGAGCAGATATAGGTCAGCTCCTTAAATTGGGACTCTCTGTGTTCAGTCATACACCAACAGATCCACATAACAACAATTTTTTAAAAGTTATATTTGTTTCCGAATAATTACTGATTGTATACAGTCAAGAAATTGCAATTTATTAAAATAATAAGTACAGAATAACATAAATAAATGAATGCAATATTATTAAGCATGTTTTGTTTATCTACCCACTATATTGTACAAGTAGAAACATTGTAAAATGGTAAGTAATTTACAATAGGTACTAATTCGAAATTAGCAATATTTAATTATGATACATATTTGCCGTTTTATTTTAAAATTTTCTTGAACAGTATAGGCGTATTAATAAACAAATGTTACGAGTGACATTAACTCAACAACTGACACTATATTATTGCAAATTACTTCAGAAATATTTAGTCAACGGTAAAGTTTTGTTGTGGTATTTCTGTTAAAATTTGTTATGATTTTAAACACATTACCAAAATTGTAATTAAAGTAAATAGACTAAAGTCTAAATATTACTACAATAAATTCACAATTAACTTATTTGTTGATTCCGTCGGTCTCTTTAAATTAAGTTTTATATTTTGGCATTCAACACAATACATAGAAAGTATTATGATTCTCAGTTTTCAGGACTGTTCTGCACCAACAGTATTTGTAAGCGAGAATTGATTCCAGTTCACTTTATAGTTTTACTCACAGTAGTTAGATGTGAATTTAATCATGTACATTTTAGGATTCATGCAAGTGTG
Organism: Medauroidea extradentata; assembly: GCA_003012365.1. Lineage (NCBI taxonomy): Eukaryota > Metazoa > Arthropoda > Insecta > Phasmatodea > Phasmatidae > Medauroidea > Medauroidea extradentata. Next base: position 11,293 of record PNEQ01046277.1, read on the forward strand.
CGTTGATAGTGAAGTAATAGAACCCTAATCGTTGATAACTGGAATGTTTAAAGTGTAATCTGATGCAGAATTATGGTCTACAATTTTTGGGTGGAATTTCAATTTCGGAAACTAAATAAAATAAATGTAGGACTACCATACACTTATGTAAACACTAATAATTTTGAAATAAACCTTAAAATGTATATACCAATAAAGTTTACTTTGAAATTCGACCTATTGTTAACAAATTTTCTTTACATAAGTTACGTGACTTCACTAAATAAATCAAATTTTTTCTCACGAGACTTGGCTTTGTTCATTATGGGCGTGGAGTTCCATCTGCTTGACACATATTACACTATGCTCAGTCTTGAAGATGACAAATTCCTAGTACCAGTAGCGGCCGGTGAAGTCAGATAATGGGTGTTCACACATTGTCTCAAAAAATAATTTAGAAAGAAAATTTTTAATTTAAAACAGTTACTACACACTAAATTTCACGATACAAAACGTGGGTTAACATTTCATTACTAGCATTGAAAGTTCTTAAATCTCCAGGAAAATTTCAATAGGACTCTTTAATAAGCAATAAGTACGTTAAATTTTCAACCTAGTTTCAATTTAATTGTAAAGTTATCGTTTTCGGCAATTAAATGATAACTAATATTTTCTTTATTCGTAACGTCCGACATTTAAAATATTACTTCCTTGTAAGACTATTGAGTAATATTTAATATCTTTGATTCAACATATAAACACACTGTTAGAGTGAATATACTTTCATTACTTGCATTCTGTATCATTCACATTTGTTTTACATTCACAACCACAGCATCTTCTCGCTAGTTTGCTCAAGGCTCGTGTCACATTTTTTCTCAGAATGTTAGTTTGGCCTGGTACTACATAATGCGTAACTGCTGGCATCTAGCGAGGTGTTTGATAGTTGCGGGGATGTAACACTTGCTGGGCCAGCAGGTGCTGCCACCACGAGGCGAAAGAAGTAACAGTTTCCGCGATCACAGGCATGAGCACAGTATACCTGTGCTCTTCTTCAATGTTAAAACTTCCATAACAAGCGACGTCATTTTGTCGTGCGCATGCGCAGAAAGACCAAGAGAAGAGCACAGCTCCATTGTGCACGGTACAGTGTTGCAATATCTCAGCTTTACAGGATAAAAACTCCATGCATTTGCGATCGGTTAGACGAACTTTTCAAACTGTACTGTCTCTACAAAGCACACAAGAATGTTTTAAAAATTTTACAAAAATGCTTCACAGAAAACTGGGCGTGCACGTGCACCTGTGCACTTATATGCCGGCCGCTACTGTACATAGTTAATGCAGCAAGAACCATTGCCCACTAGTGTGTGATAATACTGGAAAAGGATCATATTCTAGTAAATAGGCGTGAAATTAGGGTTCAACAACCAATGACCACAAGATCATTAGCGAGCAGCAAGAGAATCTGTTATGGCTTATATTGAGGAATCAACCCAGCATTTGCCTGGAGTGATTTTGGTGAACCACGAAAAACTGAAATGAGAACGACCACCCCATAAATTAAACCAGAGTCCTTCTAAATGCGAGTCTAGTGTGTTATCTCTGTGCCAACTTATGTAAGGTTTCATTTAAGGCAGGTCTAACCACCTCTTGGCAAACCCCAGGTAACTTTTATCTCCTAGGTAGATGAAAAATTGTGTTTTACGACCTCTAGGAAGGCCAAACTAAAAGATAAATTTCTATTTATTTTACCAGAAGGTTGAAGCTCTGGATAAGGTGTATATTGTAGATAAATACAAAGTCTCATTATTTAAAACAATGTATAACCAAGAGAAATCCTGCACGGGTCAAGGCCTTTTCCATAAGACATGTCCCCAATAGTCCTACTAAACATGGTGTTCCTTTAACATTCTTTGTGCAGTTTTGAGGTTACTTAATAGTGCCAAAAGAATGTTTTGGATAAGCTATTCATAACCTGTAATTGTTTAGCCTTCTCATGCATGTAAAAGAAGTAGGTTCTATTTATAAGCTATAAGGTAAAATTGTGTCAAATTATAGTCACAAGTCATAGTTGTGTTCTGAAGTATGGTGACAAAAATGTTAATTTGCCATGTTATAAAATAAAGGGAATACCAACAGAAACAATCTTAAATAAAGCATGCAGTGTGTTGAAATGAAACACGCAAGACAAATGTGATATTACGAAAGTTCCTCACTTTTTTTTTGCAAGAAACATGCATTTATATAAAATGCCAGATAAACCTAACTTCAGGGCAACTACCTCGAAGTTTGCCTAGAGGATGGTTAATACCCACCCTTATGACTTCTTCATTGGTGCAGATACCATTTTCATAAACAAAGTTGTTTTGTAACAAGAAAAACTTCAGGTGAAAATTAATCTTACAGATCTAGTCTTCTTAAAAAGCTATAAATTTAAGGTTAAAATTGGGATGTTTGTACTTGATGTTGAACTAGCATATATTGGAATGCATAGAAAACAATCTATCTCAAATGCATGAAACACTATTTGCATTAACAAATAGATACATGAATGGCAAACTTCTAAAATTTGCCATGCAGCTAAAGAATGAAAATTTTTCTCAGGCAATGAAAATATGTATATTGCAACAGCTGATAAAAATTATAATTGATGAAAGCTTACAGTAAGTTAACCATAGTAGTTAAAATATAAAATAAAAAAATAAAAAACCTAGCAAATATGCTAGATTAAATAATTGTAAAGTTTCATGTAATTCTCAACATGGATTCTTCTTAAAGTAAATATCTCATGTTCCCGAACTGGGCACCACTGCTCCATTGCCACTGAAAAAAAAAAGAAAAAGAAAAAGAAAAAATAAGAAAAACTTAAAAAATATGCAATTAAGGTTTCAAAATCAAACAGCAGCTTTCTGCAGGTACTTTAATGAACGTAAACAAAGTGTTAGTAAATTTATTGCAATCAACAATTGCAAAACTTATTTCTACTGATTTTCCACCTAATATTAATGTTACGGAGTGCGCTCGGCACACCCTCTTGACTAGTTCATCTGCTGCACTGTGCAATATAGTGCAGAGAGTATGTCATACGAGCATGCGACATGAACGCCTACAGCGTACACCGATAATTTGTTCTTAATAAATTAAATTTTTCAGCAATATTTGCATTAATATATTTCTAAATGCTTTTAAAATGATTCAGATGTTCTTTTAATATTTTTCTCATATTTTTAAATGTCACTGCTGTGTTTAATATGTTTTGCTAATCTATGTCATAATTCAAGCAACGAGAACTTTCCATTTTGTTCCATAGAGAATTCGGGAACATAATTTTTAATGTGAAACATTTCTAAAAGCAAAGTCACATTTTCATAATTATTTTCGTATTTTTCCAAATGCTCTTGTTTTTTTTATATAATTCATTAAAACTGTGTTTTGAGTGATGTTTTTTCTACACAAAGCTACCCGATCTGGCTAACTTTGCATGGACAGCCATGACACTGGAAACGGGATATCCCCAAGAAAACCCACTGACCAACAGTATTATCTGGCACGATTCCCACATGCGAAAATCTGGGGACTGACCACCGAATCACTACAAAACTTCTCTCAAGAAAATGGACTTGTGAACACAGTAATGGTCAAAAGAGCAAATGGAGAACAAAAAAGGCTGACAACTAAATTAGGACCACAGCATTTCTTGACTGACAACCTTTTGGCCAACTCAGCACAATCTCAGATTTAACACTGGCAATGTTCTTCAATGTAACAATCTTTAGTTGTATACAAAGTAGTTTGTTATAAGTGGGTCAGAACAAAATTAGCACTTCTGAAACCCTAGATACTTTTTCCTTTCACATAATTTATAATTTCCACTAACTTTATAATGTAAATACAGCAATGCAAGTGATAACCACAGTGCATAGATTGTAACGTATTCCATAGTTAAACATATGAACCCAAAATAAATAATTTTTTTCAAACATTATCATAGATACAATGTTCTTCAAAAGTGCTCATTTTATCCTGAACAACCTTAAGTCCGTAAAGTAAGGCAAAACACCCAGGATCTGATATGTTAAGGAAATTTCTTGTAAAAATAATTCTGAAAAGCAGAAAAATTGTGGATTAACAGAGATATATACTGGACGAATCTCCCAACTTTTTAAAATTAGAAATCTGTATAAATAAAATCACTTACGTGGTTATTTTTAGTTCAGATTTCTAAAATAGGCCACACAAACCATCACAACTCAATAGCCAAAAATCCAAAATTTCTCAATCCAAAAATTGGTATCCCTCTGTCCAAAAGCAGAAAATCCAAAATATTAATGTCATGTACTTTCCATATTTCTATAATTATCATACAATAACAGTATTGTCAACTGTAAATTATATATATTTTCCAACATGAAACTTGGTATTATGGTTACAGTAAAAATTTTAAACACCTACATTTGTTTTTTTCACTAAAACTTCAAATGCTAATATATAGGAAACGTATATTTTGAGTTGTGCCCTCTATTGTTCTAATGGTACGATATGTTAAATCAACAAAATGTGAAGAACACCTAAAATGTATAATATAACTGTTAGAGAATCTTTTTAAAGTGTTTTCATTGAAATAATGGATTAAAAGTATCTACATAAAACACAAAACAACACCTTATGTACAAAAATTTAAATTAAAGAAATAAACAAAAATATAACACTTTCAGGTTAGTTAGACCTACTGACCACATTTTAAATTTGACTGCTTAACTGCAGCGTATTTTAAATATTAATATAATAAATTTCAGTGTCAACACTTTTGAATTATGTTTATAGTGACGTAAATGTAAGTGAAATTGTCTGTAGTGTTTATAATCATTAACACATAATACTAAGCATTGTTAAATAATATAATATGCATATTATCTACAGTTTATAACACAGTTTAAATTTCAGACGGGCTCAGTTGCGGCCTCTAAGTCACAAGTTGCTAACACCCAGCGTGCCATCAGCATCTTGCCGCACTGCCACCATGCTGTCTTTGCTTGCACCAGCGTGCTGCAGTCTCATTCATTCCTGGAATGTATTTTCGTGTTAACTTTGCCACAAATATTTTAGTTAGTCATCCATTTATTTGATTTTCATTTAAATAAAGTGTGCACTATTGTAACAACAGACGCCTGAAATAATTAACAGGAAGTAAGAAGTTACATAAAACAACCCTATCGTACAATGGTATAGGTGCCAACTTTTCAAAGGACCCATCAGCAAAACTTTTTAAAATCCTTAAATATGGCGTAAATTATACACATTTTCCAGCACACTTTGTATTAATAATCTGGGTAGAACCAATTATAAAATCACGCTGACCTAAGAATTACCGGTGCAAAAAAACACATTTATGACAAACCAATAAGGCCTACAACCTTAAAATTTCACAAATATTTGCAGTTTTGTCACAAAACATAGCTATGGGAAATAAAATGCTAAAACATTCACTTTAGAAAATGCTTGTTGTATGTTTAACTCATATACAGAATAAAAAGTTGACTTGAATCCAGCCAGTTGTAGAAAGGGAATGTTTTTAACTCTAGTGGCTAACTTAGCACACATGATACTTCCCAATTCACTAGCAATGCAACAAAGAAAATAAATACTAAATGAATCCCAAAAGATTTTACATTATTGATTGTTTGGTTGCACTTTTTAAACTTAAAGTTGTAGCTTTCTTTGCCCTCTTCAGAAAGTCAGTTGAACATTTTTGTTCATGGCAAACACCTTTTCTTTTACTCTTTAAAACTGAAATAGACTCAAGTGTTTCATTGGACATTGAAGACCGAAATTCTGTTCTATTTTTCTTCACAAGGCTAAACACACGCTCACAGCAGGCATTGCTATGAGGGATGACAGGAATGGACAACATTATTCCGGCGATTCTGTCGTACTTAAGTAGGCCATCCATTCCACGAATGTTTGCTATTTGAGCCCACTTAACATCAACACTGTCTTCCATCTTACAAATGGTTGAGATGTCAACTGCTTGCAGATCAGTGAACTGTCTGTGAACTTCATCCATTGCAAACTCCCTTGTCTCATAGTCTTTCACCAGGAGAATAAATAGAAAACAGTCCACAAAGTAACGAACTGAAGCAAATTTGGCATTTTCAAGATCATCATTACCTAGCTTTGTAACTTTCACATGTTTTAATACTTCATTACTGTAAGGAAATTTATGAACAATGTAGTTACAAGCTGTTACAAAATAATTTCTGACAGACGGTAAAAATAACTCTCCCTCTTTTGCTTCTAGATGGCTAATCAAGTTTGTTGCCTAAGCACCAATTACAACTTCATCGTCTTCTCTCTGATTCTGAATAGCATGATACTGGACTTCAAGGACTGGAGTGTCCTTCAATACTTTTGGCTTTACAAATTTTAAAAGCAATTCTCTCAAAAGATATAAACACAGATATCTCAAAGTATGAATTTGTGCAGAAGCTCTTTCTAGAACTACAATCATTTATTCAAACACTGGAATGATATAATAAAAAAAAACACAAACAGTTTTATTTAAATCTGAAGATAGAAATAGGAAAAGTTTCTCTTCACTACTAGTAGAAAGGTTTTGTTTTTCACAACTGGTGTGGTTTGACCTTTGGGTACAACTGCAACTTTCTTGGTGCAAGAGACAGTTTCATTTGTGTTACATAGAGAGACAGTTTCATTTGTGTTACATAGACCCCTTTTGCCAAGTTTGGATGAATCTTCACTAGAACTTGAAGTGCCTGCTTCCAATTTTGGAATTTTGTACAACTTCAGGCTTTGATTTGCAGATTGAGATGAACGCTAAGCAACTATTACCTCCTCCTTGAAGAAATTGAGTAAAGGTTCCCACACAGTAATCAGCCTAAACAAACTTCTGCCAAGCTGTCACATACCTGCCAACCTTCCAAAATAAAAATTATTGCAAAGCCCTGAAAAGTTTAATTTTAGCATAAATTCTACGCAGAAATTTTTATAAAGTTACCTCTGTTCTATAAGTTACAGGCTACTTACAAGCAAAATTCTCTGCTTTGCCTATTTCTACCGAGAACTTTTAAAAAGTAGTACAACAGTTGTGTTTTCTCAGCAGCCATAATATAAAATGTAATCTTTTTGCTGTAGACCTGCAACTCCATATCATTTTAATGTGTAGAAATTGGTATAATTGACAAAAATAGTACTCACCATTTATTGAACTTGACAAAAGACTTAACAGACATCTTTCTGTACAAGGTGATCTTTCTGTAGAGATATAAACTGCTGCTTTTGCTGCCTTAAAAAATCAACAATTAAAAGTCTTGCTCATAGAAGTTCATTTGGGCAGCCTGGCATTTAGCCAATAATATATTATTTAAAACACCATCAGACATGGATGCTCTAAAGCTGGTTCTGTTTTTTTTACACCACTAAAACACTCTTTCGCACTCAGCATTGCTATGAGATATAACAAGGATTGAAAGCATGGTGAAAGTGAGTCTTTCAAATTTTGGGCAGTTATAAAGACCTTCAATTTTGCTGATTGTGGACCACTGTAAATCCATCCTATCAGAAGATACAGTAGTTGGAAAATCTGTTTCAACCTGCAGGGCACAAAACTGTTCCTGAAGTACATCCTTTGCTTCTTCAACTGTTTCTCCTTCTTTCACAAGCAACATACAAGGAAACTTGTCAACAAAGTACATGACATGTGAAAAGGAAGCAGACTCAATATTTTTCAAATCTGCAACTTCTGCATGTATCAAAATTTCATTCTCCAAGGGAAATTTTAAAAGAATGTAGTCACATGACAACTGAAAAAACTTTTTTACAGAACTGAAGAACAACTCTTTTTGTGAAGATTTCAATGATTTAACTATCTCTGAAACACTGCTGCCTATAACAATTTCATCATCATCTTTCTGATTCACTAAAATGTTGTATTTAACATCACAAACAGCAGTTGATTTGAAGACTGTTTCACAAACTTGATAAGCAAATCTTTCAAAAGTTGGGATAGCATACTTCTTAATTTGTAGATCAGAGGCTCTTTTGACTGCAGTGCAACATTTACTTTATCAAACATTGGTATGACATGCAACAGGAAATGGCATAGAGCTTGTTTACATCATCTGTAAGAAACATACAGACCCTTTCCTGCCGTGAAAGCACCTTAGAAGATTCTCTAGTTTAGAACAACAGGTAGTTTTCACCTTCTTAGAAGCTCGATCTTCTTGTGTGGTAGGCCGTTTTGAAGTGGAGTTGTTGGGCTTCATAAATTTACCAGAGCTGACATCTGCCTAGCTGCTGGTAATGGGCTGACAGCTAGAGTAGGCTACAATCTTCTCAGTTTGTTTCTCTGACTTTTTTAGAATCTTGTACATGCTTAATGAACCAGAACTGGATGGTTGAGCAAGTGTATCTACTTTTTACTTGTGGAATTCTGAATTTTATCAAAGGCTGCCACAAATCCGTAAGTCGTTTCAAGCAAACCCCTAGAGAAAGCCAGCGTGTACATAAAGGTTTTAGGACCTCTTTAACACCTGTGTCATAAAGTTCTTGGAACTCTTTCTGTCTTTCTTTTCGCTTGCTGCTCTTGTCTAAGTAGTAATATATATCTACTAAAATCTCATCAACATTTACGTGAAGACAGTTGAATCCCTTCCCTGCAGCCAAATGCAGTAGATGGCAGGCACAACCTATTACTATAATATTTTCCTGATGCTGCTTTAATAACGCTGAAACTCCATTTTTTGAGCCATAATATTTTCCTGATGCTGCTTTAATAACGCTGAAACTCCATTTTTTGAGCCAGTCGTCACAGCTGCGTTGTCCAATCCCAATGCAATGCAATACTATTTTCCAATGGTATATTTCCTTCTGTGAGTGTGGTTACTATCATATCTCCTATATTTTTACCCGTGGCAGGACCCTGCAATGATCTGACTGAAAATAAGACACAGTTCACGATCATAGTTCAGCGCTGTAGTACGTCACTACGATTGGGTACAACTTCGAGTCGTCGTTGCTTCCGTCTGTTGTCACCGAAAACGGAACTGTTTTCAACAAATCAGTTACATTAGTTTCGTGCTGTTTCATCATCTCACCTATGATTGCGGTCGTCTTTGTGCAACCACAACCATAGCGTTTCGCATCTTCACACTTTGGAAACATTTTCCGAAAAAGAGCTCCGGCATGGTCGGCTATAGCAACGGGTAAATTATGCTCGACTATGAACGCAGTGAAGTAGCATTCCGCGCCAATTGCACTGAAATCATTACTCTGAACACTGAAAAAACTTTTTATTTTACTACATTTTGCTTGAGCATCGGCCATTTCATTCTTCTGATGTTTCACTGAATGTGCATGCAGTTTCTAATCTGTTCTTCCACCATGCGCTATATTTACGTCGCACTTACACACTGTACATTTCGAAAAATCCTCACCTTTTTGTGAATGTGCGGCCCAAGGAAAGTCTACACAATAAGACTGCAGAAACACTTGTTTGTAAGTTTTATTCTTCACAATGTGTCCCGCCATCTCACAAACTTACTGAAGGCGTAGCACAACTAACGCCGCCGTCGTGTATGGACCTGATCCTGCATCTTCGAAGAACCGCAAAAATACTAACCAACTAATAATAAGCATCAATTGTTCCACAAAATATGAAAAAACATTTGCTCACGCAACCACATTAACAACTATCAAAAATGGCGACTAAGAAAACAAAATTAAAACTACGGTAAAAATTAATTTCTTTAGTACTGCAAGTTTCATTTTTCTCATGCTATTTTAAACTGCGCAAAAATATACTGAATTACAAAATTTCTTAGCAAAAGTTAGTAAACTGGGTAAAAAATTGAAAAGCTTGAAGTTTGTACAAAAACCGATACAATTTGCAAACTCGTACAAACAACAAAAAATCGTACAAAATACGAAAAATTTGTACAAGTTGGCAGCTATGCTACAGCTATCTAGAACACACATGTTTTAGCACCTTTTTGTTTCATGGCAATAAAGTTCTTGCAAATTTTGCAGTCGTTCCATCCTCTTTGAACTTTTTTCTATATAATAAAATATATCAACAAGTACTTCATCAACTTTGATTGGCAAACTGCTTACAGTCTTTTCTGCAGCTAAATTAGTAAGGTGACAAACACATACAACGACAACAATGTTACTTTGATGTTCTTTTAACACAGCTGCAACACTGTTTTTACTGCCTATCATAACAGTTGCATTATCTGCCCCAAATGACATGCAGTTGTTTACTGCTATTTCGTGATTTTCCAACTGCAAAATAATCAAGTTTCCAATATTACGTCCCGTGGAATTGTCTTTTAAACATGGCACAGACAGCAAATTGCTAATGATTTTTCTTGTTTTTTACCGAAAAAGGTTATAACAATCGGATACAAATTGTAATCACTGTCGTTGCTACCATCTGTCGCGAGTGAGAATGGACCAATCTTCAGACTGTTTACAACTTCATTTGCTGCTTCTGAAGCCATTTGCTTTAATATGCACGTTGCTTTAGTACGTCCACACACAAATTTTTTTGCTGTTTCAGACATGGGAAACATTTGTCTGAACAAAGCACCTGCATGGTCAGCCGCACTAAGCTGAACATTATGTTCCACCAAGAAAGAAATAAAACGACACTCTGCCTTCAGTACGTTTAAGTCAACGTCTGTATTATTCTTAGTAAAATAACTGTTTATTTTTTGGTTACTCTCTTGAGAGTTTACATTGTCCACGTATTTGGAACACACAATATGATTGCTGATATAATTTCTTTCATCACGTGAGATAATAAAGTCACATTTTCAGACATTACAAAAAAACAAACTTTTCACCTTTGTGCAACTTTGAAATACATGGAAACTCAGCAGCGTAAGCTACCCTATACACTTGAAAATACTTTTATTATTGCTCATTGTTCAACTGATAACCTAAACAGACCGCACCAAAACAGTACGAGATTTTGTGACAAATTCTTATACACAACATTAGTTTATTCTCACAAAGTAGAAAAATTACCAACGCTAATAATTATTTGAAAGTTCTGATAGCTCATTTGGCAATTAAAAAACACAGTTCGTAGACACAAAACAAATCCATTTAAGGGGTTACGGCGCATGTCGCCATTTGCTTCGCGTTACTGACTGCAAACAAAGAACAATCGAAAACCATACACAAGGCCATCTAGTGGCTGCCTACGCAACTAACACGATCATCTATCACGCGATGGGCGTAATTGTGTTTAGAAAATACATTTATTCAGTGTTCCAACTTTTAACAATAATTTTACAAACAAAAACTGTTAAAATTACGCTAAAAGCTTAATACACGAGTTAAATACTCATAGAAATTGAACTCAGTTTACTTTGTACGCGAAATACATATATTGGACTTGACGTAAATTCTACGGGCAAATCGTAAAAGTTGGCAACTATACAATGGTATGGCTGAAATCACATTTTAGGACCTACGGAAAAAAAGCATAAACTCTACTCGCAAGCAGTTTTTTTTATAGATAATACAAAGGAAGGCAGTGGAGAAGCATATCATTTGATAACATCAGCAGGAGGTGGGTAAAGCGAGCGAGAAAGAAAAGAAGGAAGGAGAAAGAATGTGCATATGAAAAATTCATGTTTTTTTATGTGCTGGGATAACTGCCAAAGAACTGGTTTGAGAGGGTGGGAAGTAGATAGTTTGACAACAGATATGGGATTCACCACAGATGCCATAGCTTTGACCTTGAGCTGTAATTTCTACAGCTGGTCTTGATAATGTTTGGATTAGGAGGGGAAGAGAGAGACAGCCAAATAAAACAAAAAAAGCAGTATTGAATTAAATGGAACATATCAGTAGTTACAAAGTTTCAGGGGAATTAGAGTTGAATCTTATAACATTTCTACAAAGTTCAGTGTAACAAGCATGTAAAGTAAAATTCCTACTTTATGCAGTCCAATTTGGATGTCTGAAATTTACTTGAAAATATAATGTCATGTATTTTCAATTAGCACAACTTCGTTTGGTGCTATTAAACACACTGCTAAATTTTCAATTCAATAGCTTGCAAAGTTTTAGCACTTATTTAAAAAATAAATTTTGTGTGTTAAATGCAGTTTTTTGATGGGCATCAATGTTGCTTAGCAGTGGCAAGATACACAATCTAAACACTGTGACGTCAATTTGTTTTTTACCCATAATGGTCAGTGGACTATTTTTTTTTCCTCCTGCCCTTCAGTGCATATCGAATGCGGAGGATAGATTCTTATCTCACAACTGCAAATCTCACACCATCCCACTTACTCGCACTTGTAAACATTTTGTCAGACGCTGTGACATTACTGCAGTCCGTGCAGTTACTAGCTGCTGAGTAAGCAAACACAATGACTCCCTACAGCAGTCTTTTTCTAAGTGGCTTGCAGTGATTTTCTTAACATTTAATTCTATAAATTCTGTTATATAAAGTGAAAATGACAATTAAAACCCATTAACAAGTGACATTGTAAATTACTTAACATGGGGAAAAAAAATATTGAATAAAAATATTATACATTTTGTTGTAAATATCAATTTACTCATTTCACCCATGCATACTAATTTCACTTCTGTAGCTGAAAAGATGATGTGGATGTAAGAAAAAAATTACATTGCTTCCATGTTTCGTGTCATCTTTCTTAGCTAGTCTGTCACATATCAAAACACATGGTATTTACAAACACACATGCACAGCTACCAGGGAAGGGAGACACAAAGCGGCAGCAGGAGCAGCAGACCGGGAATTGTACAATGAAGGAGAATAGATGGCGGGGGAGTGGAGAGAGAAAGTGCAACAGCGACGGCAGTGTTGTCAAAGATTTTATAGTTTGATGAGGTTGTGCATAGCTGCCAGTCCTTGTATTTTCCAACACAGAAAAAATTTAAAAACATGTTTTACTACAGTTGTGGATTATCCGTGATTTTTGACAATCCACAGCATCTGTCCTCAGGATTACCAAGATAATTGGGCATCCACTATAACTTTTTCAAATATTTTACAAACATTATTTTTCGCTGTCTTATCAAGGGTAATACTGTTATGTTTGTATTCCTCTAACCGATACCCCCTTTAAATATTTCCAAAACAAATTTTTTTCGTAAACAGAGTACCAATGTTTCTAAGCAACGTTGTCTGGAGCCATTAAACCAAATGAAATATAAAACAAATACATATTACCCAATGCATAGCTTGAGAAGTGGACTTATTTGCTTGCTGCTTTGATGCCAGGAATGGCGATTTTTCTCGGAAACTGTGCAGGCAACCAAAAATCGTGATCCTTCTAGGAGACCACGCAGGCAATGAAAAAAAAAACACTACTTTGTAATAGTGATACAACCAGTGTTACAAACTGCTGCATACGAAAGAGTACATATAGAGTTCATAGATAATCATGCTCTAGAAAAACAATTTATTCAGGGAGTATATTTTACGCAATTTTTGAAGTTGCCCTATCAGATCCCATGTTGCTATCATATTCTGGGTGCTTTACCGTACCGTGGTACATCTGAGCTGTAGTACAACAGATAGGCGTATGCATGTATGTGTATATGGGGGAAGGGTTGGAAACTGAGAGGCACAACAGTAACTTGTAATATGTTGTAACGGACCTGTGACTGTTGTGAGGTCTTGACAGAACACTATACTAACACAAACAGCACTATATTAAATTAACAATGCATAAAAACAGATAAAAAAGATATATTACCCAAATAATTATGAAAAAGTATGCATAAAAAATGTAATGAACTGGGTCTGTTGGAGCAGGATGATATGGTTCCTGAAAAACCTTGATTCATTCGCTCTGAAAGGTGGCAAAAGCTATAATCTATGATTGCATTTTTCTTCCCAAAATTCTCTCAAATTTCATTTATGTTTCGTGGGTTTAATTATAAACCACAATCTACAGGATGTCCATAAACTATCATTACAACTTTAGACATTAATAACTTTAAAACTATACAAGATAAACTGTTTTCAACATGTGACAAGGTAACTTTACTTCTTTACCTTATTCATATACGTCAATGTGTGCACCCATAATGGTATGGATAATGTTCGGTCCATATTCAATTTCTCTCCATGTATGCTTTAGCATATCCACAGTGACATGTTGTTTCTACATTACGAATGTATGTCTTCAAGTCCTGCAGATATGTTACCTTGGTTCGGTATACCTAATCATTTACAAAACCCAATAGGAAGAAGTTAAGTGGGGTAATGTCAGGTGATCGTGGCAGCCATCGAGTCGGACCATCTTGTCCAATCCACCTGTTCTGAAAATTTTCACCCAGAAATCAATTGACAATGTGGGACCAGTGGGGTGGCGCCCCATTCTACTGAACAATGATGTCAGGTTGCAGATGGTCCAGTTGTGGCATAGTAAACTCTTGCAACATGTCCAAGTAAACAACACTTGTGACTGCAGACTCAATGAAAAAGAATGGACCAATGATTCAATCATGCATAAGTCTGCACCACATATTGATTTTGACTTTTTCCAATTCATGTGTAACATGAGGAGGTTAATGTCTTTGAATGTGTCTTGCAATGGGACAAAATGACAAACTGTACTATTGTGGACACATGCCATTGTGATATTCCAGTTTTCAAACAGAAACATTCATACAGGGTCCATACCGGGAATTGATAAAGTCTTTGAGTGTTTCTTGCAATGGGACAGAATGACAAACTGTAATTGTGGACATATGTCATTGCGATATGCAATGGCGTATGTCCACAATAGTACAGTTTGTCATGAGGAGGTTCTGATCCACAGATACAAACATTATGACGATTCAGTTTGCCAGACACATGAAAAGTTGACTCAACGGAGAAACAAATGTTTTTCAAAAATCATTATTTGTGTCAGTCTTGGCAAGGAACAAAAAAAATACTTCTGAGTTATCATGATGCATGTTGAAAACCGTTTGATGTTATCATGTATAATATTACAGTTATTAAAGACTAAAGTTGTAATGTTAATTTATGGACATCCTGTAATTTAATAAGCCCATATTATTAACCATTCCTTGCATTCTTCGTGTAGGTACTGAGGTATGTGAAATATTGCATAAGAATGTTAAAAATATATTGAGTTACAAGACAAATTTATTAGAGAGTGAGCGAAAGATTTGTTTGGCCAGCGCTCAACATAGAGGTCTTTAGCACTACTGAGGGGTGACATGAGGTGAGGTATGGAGCAGTGTTGGAATTAAAGAGCGGGGGAAACAGGATATCCCCCAGAAAACCAGCCTACCAGTGGCATCGTCCAGCACGATTCCTACATGTGAAAATCCGGGGACCGACCCCACCGGGAATCTATCCCGGATCACCTTGGTAGGGGGCGAATGATCTGACCATTCGGCCACCACGGCACCACAAATTTATTACAGTATTATTAAATATCTACTTCAATTTACATGTTGTTAAAACCATTTAGCCACATGTTATGGTAAAGAATAAATTCTGGAGTAGTGCAATAGATGCCAAACAAATTGAAAATGTTTAGATAAGTAAAACAAAATGTTTAATACAAGATGAACAACATACTAACTTCTGTGACAAAAGTGTGTCCAAAATGAAACATACATTTTAAAAATGTTTGTAATGCTGTAATGACATAAAAATAATATATTATTACAGAGGAAATTGTTGTATTTTGTGCCACTCTTTTAGTATAAGCCATCATCTTTGGTGCAGCCTGAAATGTTAAAAATTAAAAATGTCTGTCGTAAAGTACGCCTCCTGAGGCGTAATAGTAACCTGTAATGAAATCACTGTATTGGGGGATGGTGGTAAAGAATGTGAAAGTAAAAGGCTTATATCATTAATGTGACTGAAAACTAAATTGCCACGTACTGACTTGACTATGTTATTTTAAAACTATTCTTGCAACGGGGGCAACTTGTCTTGAGACTTGACTATGTCATATGCTAGTATGGACACTGAGAACATGTCATCAGTAAAGGATCAGAGACAGTGAGAAAAATGTGAGAAAAATGTACTGGCTCGGTTGCTGCTCCACTTATGGCAACAGTTATGTAACCTTTGTGTATTTTTATTGTTGGAGTGTAGGCCTATACCATATAATTTTATTAATATGTTTATCTTTATTTCATACATTGAAAGGCTACCACACATAAAAACAAGTTTTGAAAATGTACACAATTAAAAACTTTATTTAGTTCCATGTACAGACACTACGTGGCATCATTGTGGTAATGCTGGTTGGCATGCGCAGCACAAGTGAGTCGTATTGAATAACAATGAGGAGGTTTTGCATACTTTTAACTTGGAAGCCCAACATAGCAGCCAACGAGTGAGGCCCACTGTAATGACACAGAGTTTTGATTGCTGTCTGGAAGTGCCAGTGTAACATCACAGTTTATAAACTGGTTCAATCAAAAAATTATTTATGATATCAGTATCACTTATTACAGTACAAACATTCTGTGATTCTGAAACAATTAAAGTTAATAACAGTGCACCCCAAAAGTCATTAAGAGGACTTATGGGTAATGCATCAAGTTTGCTACTGTGTTGTTGTGCATTTGGAGCAAAGTATTCCCATATGTGGAGACTGAGTGTACTGTGCAATCAAATTAAGCATCTTCGTGCACATTGAAGTCTGAAATAAGAGGTCACTCAAGCTACAGGAGGTAAAAAACATCACAGGAGAATCTAAAGGCACCCCACTAGGAGAGGTCACAGTATATGACGGCATGGCTGACACCACCATAGAACACCTCCATTTGAGGGGTTTTCCAAGAGCTCCTAACATAAGCACCTTAAGTCATGCAAATATTATAACAGCAGCTGAGATGTCTTTGTATTGGCTGTCCTCTCAATGTCATGGCTGAAGACAGTAAGGAAAGTGTCAACACCACATTAATTGCCCAGTGTGTTTAGAATGTAAATGTTTTGAAGAGTTAAAGTTAAAGTTTTAGAAACATCAGTTCACCTCCCTCGGTGAAGCGGTTTTAGTTGCCAGTTTATTTAATAAAATGTTGGATGTATATTTCCTTTTACAAAGCCATTTGAATTCAATAGAAATCAAGTCAAGAGATACTGTATTTCACTTTTTTAAGAATGCAACACCTTAACAGTATGTTTCATTTTGCAAGTTTTCAATCGAAACTCCCGAAAACCATCAACATTAAAGTGTTGGAGTTGTAGGGAAATTATGCTAAGTTAAGGAATCTGCATTATGGGAGGTTTCAACACTGCACTATTCTGCTATTTTGAGCATAATATGGGCAGATTGAGACAAAAATTGCATGGGGCAGATGAGTTTATATGATGAATTATTCTGAGGCATTGCTATCTCTTCCCTTGTAAATATTGATATGTTACGTGATCACAATATTAACAATTTCTTATGTTTTGTAACCAAGTTGACAAAGTAATTGACATGAAAGTATTCCTGAGTACCAGTAAATACATTTTCTTGCAATCATTAGTTTACAAATGTAGGAAATTATGTTTAGAAATAAGTATGAAAGAGTGGCACCCAACAAAAATTTAACTCTAGGAATAACTTGGCCCATGATGAGTTACAGATATTTTAATAGATCAATAAATATATGTCACAGTTTCAGAAACAACAGGAAAATATGTTGGAGTACATGCAGGACATCACTGATTACATGAATGCAATAAATGTAGATAAAAATGAAAGTTAGTTTGTAAAATTATTACTTTAGTAATTTTTCTCCCATAATCTGTCAGCTGATTGGTCAAAAAGCTCCAGCGACATTAGTTGACGAGAGGAAATGGGCGATTGACGTTAATAATATAGGGTACTTTGCTGGAGAATACATTAAAGAATTTGTTCAAGAACCTTCAGAAAAACATTCAATGAAAAGTGAAGTTACAGAACTGCATTCCGTGGCAGAAAAGAAACACACAAATGTTTAGTACATTATACACTGGGACATTTAAGACAGTGTAGGGAAGGTAATGAGTAAACAGACCACACAGGTACGAACGTAGAGAAAATATCATTGATAAAGATGAAGCAAAATGTGAAGTAGTGGCTAACATATGATGTGATAAAAATAATATAAATCACATTCGAATACAGGGAAGGTGATGGAGAGATTGATTGTACAATATGTGATGAATGTTATGAACAACAGCAAATAGATACAAGAGTACCAACATTAATTTAGAAAGGGATATTCATGTGAGACTCAGCTGGCAGGTTTGTTGGAGGATCTGATTCAGGCAGTTGATGAGGGGAAGCAGGTGGATGCCTGCTTCATAGACTTAGCGAAGGCTTTTGACAAGGTTCCTGATGGAATATTGATGAGTAAAGTATAAGGACTGCTGGAGGATAAGCAGGTGGTTGACTGGATTGAGGACTTTCTCAAGGAACGAAGTCATAGAGTGAAAGTGGGGGAGGCTATTTCGGAGGAAGGAGAGGTTACATCAGGAGTATCGTCGCAGGGAAGTGTGTTGGGGCCTTTGTTATTCACTATAATGGTGAATGACATGGGACACAGGATTGCAGGTAAAATAAGACTGTTTGCAGATGACTGTGTACTATATACAGAGGTGGGCAGTGGAATCAATTTGCAGAAGGATATTGATAGGTTGTGGTCCTGGACAGTGAAGAACACGATGATAAATGTACGTAAAACCAAGTTGGTGAGGTTTACTAAGAAGAGAGTGGTGAGTAGAGAGGTATACAGATGAGATGGGCAGGAGATACAGGAAACCTACAGAATATAAGTATCTTGGTGTTGTGATACAGGCGGATTTAATGTGGACAGAGTGGTTAAGAAGAGAAAAGGGCTTTAGGACTTCTTGGGAGGGTGTTGAAGGGGTTAGTGGTGAGGTGAAGGGAAAGGCATATTGTACAATGGTTCATCCAGTATTGGTATATGCTGCCACGGAGTGGGATCCGTACATGGAGGTGGAGGTGCAGGAGCTGGAGAAGGTGCAGAGAAGGGCAACAAGGTGGGTGATGAATAAATGGAAAAGGCAGGGTCATGCTGGTGAGAAGGAAAGGAACTTTAGGCCTAGTGTGATGATGAAGGAATTGGGATGGAAACCGTTGAGGGACAGGAGAAGAGTGGAAAGGCTGTTCAGGTTGCATAGGGTGATGAATGGGGAGGGGGGAGGGGGAAATTTGGCCTGCAAATCAACTAAGGGAACTTTTAAGTGTAAAGGCAGCAACAGTGAGAAAATACAGAAGGTGTGGAGGAGAACAGAGAGGGATAGACAGTCTATGCTGGTGGGCATGGTGAGGGAGTGGAATGCACTGTGGGAGAGTTGGTGATGGTTTGGGGAATCGGAGGGTTTAGGAAGGGACTAGAGGATTGGATCTGTGGGGATGGGTAGGAATCTGCTTGCTACCAGGCGTTAGCCCAATTGCGAGTATAAAACTTACTATTATAAAGTTATTTTATTAGACAAGAGCGTGGAAGCTTGTAACGAAATTCCACAAATGAAAATGCAACTAAAAACTGATCAAGGCTGTAGATTATACATTACAAACTATTACACCTGTAAAATTAAAAAGGTAATGAAGTTGCATTTTAAAACGGAATGATGTGTACTCTGTGTAAATGTGACTGATTTGAAAGAGAAGTAAATTATTAAAAATTCTAATCACCCTAAAAGTTGCCTGCATTTCTAATGTCCACAAAAGGGCCACGACAGTATTGTTTTATGGTCGACTATGAATCATCAAACAAGACGATAGGTAATATATTGATTCATTTCTTGCACCAAATACTAATATCTTTTAGTAATTTGGGGAGGCAAACACCTTTTCAATAACAGATTTTCATGTGGCTTTTACCTTTCTTTGCACGTTTAAAAAAAGGGCAAGCTTGATACTGCTTTTGTTACCATATGAGGGCACTACAAGTGAAAAAGAGTACCATTTAGGGTAAACTTTGGAAGGCAAGGTCTGCTCATCTATTTCAAAAAATTTTGGAGTATCACAACTCTCTATTTGTAATTTTATTGACGACACCTGAATTTTCTCTAAAAATCCTGGGGAACTTCTTGAATGTATTATGATTGTGCTCAGTAAGTTAAAAGCGTTACAATTTCATTTTATTCTGAGAATGACTCCTTTAGTCAGAGAAAATTTATTAAATTTATTCCTTTTCAAGAAAAACTTATTTAGGATACATTTTCATAAAAATGTCTGTAACATATGCAAAAGCTTCACCAGGCTACGTGCACTGGCCTTCATACACCATCAAAACTAGTTCGACGTATATGTTAACAATTTGGTTGATGAATACTATCAATTTCTTACGCTCTAGATCACTATCAACTTAATTTTTGAGTAGCAGTCAAGAGACCCTGATTGTGACACATCTTCTAGCTCAGTAGAGAATGTAAGTGGTTTCGCCAGACAGAGCAGAAGTTGTTAAAGAAATGTTCTTTAATTCGCTAAATATATTAATATTCAGGCATCTTTTCCTTCAACAGTGGGAATACTTGAGAAAGAGTGCAGACTGACTACAAAGTTAGGTGGTTATTAGCTTGTATCAATAATCAATAAGAGATTTCAAGTGAATTGTAAAAGGCAAAAACATAATTTGGGAAGATATTTATGATAAAGAAAGATACATAAGGCCATGCTCCATCATTTCTACTGCTTCGACCACAAACATTTTTTATTCCTAAACAACAGCAGATACCGAAAAACTGTTGCCCAGTTTTGCTGAAAATTCTTTGCACCATGTAGTCCAATTTTTTTTACACAAAAAGTTATCTAGATTTTGCTCATTCATTCGTTAATGGGAATTTCCTTAATTGCATAATTATCTGAAACCATTGCATTTGCATGTTTCTAACAAAATTGTGCAACAATCATTTAGGAATAAACACATGATGGATCATGGCCTTAAGCTATCTTTTGCATATGTGCAAACACACTGAAAACTTTAAATATTACATTAGTGTAAATGTTTAGTAATATACTGTACTGGGAATATAAAAATAAGATTTATACATATTTTTCGTAGAAATATTTTGATAAATAACTGTAAATAAATAGGGAATGTGATATGAGACTTACTAATCCTTTAATAAGTCCTTTATCTTAATCTCAAAAACATCTTCTACACAAACACCCTATATCCCGTGAATAAATACTTTCATACATTAAAATCAATAGTGGCTCACTTTGTAATGTTGTGATTATTTAGTTTTTTAAAGTATTTTTGACAGTAATGATGTTTATATTTCTTTTCCAAACTGTGTTCTAAGTGTTACTTAAATTAAAGTTTTAGGCTTTTAAGGGCTTGTTTACATTCCATTGTTAGATATAGTGCAAGATTTTAAATTGTTCTAGAAGGTTTTGAGAGTACAGGACTAAAATTGTAAGTCTTAATTTCTGTTCCCACGGTCGGGGAAGCACATTAGGTTTATGAGAATCGCCATCCTGATTGGACGAGGCGAGGTGGCACAACACTGCCAGCCTGTGGGGATACTTGACGGTATTCCTTGTTCCCACTAGTTTAAGCCAAGCAGGTCACTGCAAGAGGTCGTTAGGGCGTCACGGGTGAGTTTGTTTCCATCTTTGTAAATTTGTACAGTTGTGAGTGATTGGTGTGCAAAATTTTTCTTGAACTTAACAACGCCACCTCGAGTTGCAAATTTATTGTGGAAATATATGACAATAATGCAGTTTATTTGTAAACTTTCATCAACATCAATAAAAATTTACTAAATTTGAATCGCTTCACGCCTTCTTTCACCCAGTGTGTGAGGTAGCAAGCATAAACTGTCGTGCTCCATACCAGGTCAACCATCATAGAGTCTCACATTTGTTACAACTTTGTTGATACTTTTAATGGTATAATATTTTTATGACAACCATAAATAAAACTGTAATTAACGTACACAGTATATATTACCATGGAATTGTGTGAACTGTATTTTAACAACTTTAAGATAAATCTTTTTTAATGCATACTATTTGTAGCCAACATGTACTTTTTTAATTTTGATGTCAATAAAATTCAGCAACAGTTTTTTGTGTAGCTGAATACATAACAGGTGTTCTCTCTCTTTACACACACTCGCATGCATGCATGCATGCATGCACACACACACCACCTCTGTTTTGTAAAAAGGGTCCAAACCACAAAAGTAAAATGTTCAAGAGAGCAGAACATAGCTTCTTACACATTTATATTTATTACAACCAAAGTTATGTGAGTAGGCAATTGCAACTTACACAGTTTAATTAACTTACGACACGTTAGCAAATGATAATTTTAGTGTTTATAAATATTAATAAGAATAGGAATAAAATGTTGGTTGTACCCTTTATACATCGTATCTTACCAGTAAACTGAAATGTTGGTCAAGTGTGTTTGCAAACTGATAATGATGACATGAATACAAACTAAATAGTCTAGTCAATTTTGCCTCAATCCACGTTTTTGACACAATTATACTTTTAAGACACAACACGCATAGATAATGTTTGAAAGTTAGCGGTTTTCAACACCGTAGAGAAATGTTCAGAACTTTAAGCAATGAAGTCATAATGTGACTGAGAATGAAAATCTCAACAAACATCTTCGGTGTCAGTCTCATCAAGACAGTTTTGTCTGGTTGATGAATGGGGCATGCTGAGATACTCATCATGGTACTATAGAAGGATGATCATCTTCTGGCACAGGTGCCGGAAGTCCTGATATTTAGCATTTGAAATTGGAAGTTTATGTCGATATGTTTTTTCAGGGATTACTGCCATTTTTCTTCGCAATAATATTTTATAGTGCAGATCAATTTTCAAAATCAGAAAATGTAAGTTTCTTGACAACAAAGGGTTAGGATTTCTTCTAGCCAGTGAAATAACCGTAGACCACTGATATGGTGCTAAAATAGACCTTTTTATAATGAATGGTGCAATGGTAAAGTGAACTGTATCTGCTCCCATGTACGTACAGTATGCCCTACTAGCAAAAATTTCAGCTGTATGCTTCTGATGTTAGGTAGTAAGTTTGTAATGAAATACAGTATAGAAAACACGCACCTGTTTTTAGTTTGCCCAGGGCAGTTGTCACAGTACAAGATAATATAGCACTTTTCATTTGGAATTGTATGTTACAAGTTTTCGAGCAAAATATTAATACAAGTAGCTATTTCAACAGCCCCATTATTTCCATTTACTTCTCCCCAGAAAAAACACGTTCCACTTTTGCTAGCATTTTCATACACTGTAAAATTGTAGTGCATGTATTTTCATGTGTAGTATAACAATGTACTTTCTGACTGTGGTGTAGTTAGTACATGTTGAAGATCAAAACTGGCAACAACTAATGATTTTTTACCTTTGATTCTTCAACATCTTGTTTGTATACCTTATAAGTTGCTTTTCTTTTTGTGAGTTTTGAAGTTTACTTTATCTTCTGTAGTTAGTATGCCCGGCTTTTTCTTGTTACTTATTTCCTCACATATCCAACATTTGTCCCTCTTGTGTTTGTGAAATCTAATATTAAACTGATTAAATATCTTTATGAAGACTTGTAGTGAGGCTACCTGTGTCATCCCTTGTTCAACCATCTTTTTTTTTTATTCTTTGTGTAATGTGTGTCTATTTAGATGTGCATGGTGATACCTCCTGTTCCAGTTTACTCTATTGTAGTGTGATGGCACTGCTGGTAGTCTGTATGAAGGAACCATTCGTTGTACTCTTCTAACAGGTATTTACCTGTGGGTGCACAGATCCAGTCTTTCTGTTGCTGGGCTGTTAAAGATGTGTAACATAAAGAGAAAAGTTTGTGCCTATGCTCACTGAAATCATAACATCGTATCTTGCAGTTTCGGCAAGAATTGGGTTTCATTGATTTTCCAGGAACTTTGTAACCTGGGATGCTTGTGTAGGGTTCACCTCTTGCTCTTGCTTCTTTGTGCTTGCTACGATAATCTATTTCTCCTTTATGTTTTTCTTAGGAGGATCTCCAATCTTCTCAAGGTCTGAAAAATTATCTGTACAACTATTTACATCACTTGTTTTGGTTGCATAGTAGGCCTCCTTATGTCCCTTGTATTGGCATTAGTCATTTACAGCTCTGTCCACTTTTAACGTCTTAGTACGTATTTTTATTAGTAAGTTTCCTTTCCTTTTTTGTTTTTTTAATATTAATAGTAAATGAATCACCTTCAATGCTGCTATCACTAAAGCAAGAGGGCTTGTAACTCAAAGAAGAATATTCCAATTCACTGCATGCTGAAGAATCTTCATCGGTTAATATAGGCCTATGTTGCCAAAGAAGAACGGAAGTTCCTGTGATCGTAGTACCCTCAGTGTGATCTAGTTGTTTTGTTCAAGAAGTTCCTGTGATAGTAGTACTCTCAGTGTGATCCGGTTATTTTGTTCCAGAAGTTCCCGTGATTGTAGTACCATCAGTTAAATCTTCAGATTCTCTCTCATCATACTTGTCACTTCTTTGTGGTTTTTCAACTTGTAAAGTTCAGTCTTTGCAGCATCTTTTGATTCTGTTGTTACAATGATGACCGCAGGATAACTAATTTTTTTGTACTTTACGTGCTGCACATTTCCAATTTTCAAAGTTTCACCATTACTTCTGTACCTTTAACAATGTCAAAAATGTTGTATCTGTCCACTTATCAATGCCTAGAATTAAATGGTGTTTGTGTTCTTCAAAATCTTGCCTCAACAGACTTCATACATCCTTATGAACAGAGTGATTTCTATCAATAACATAATTACAGCTATGAAAATCGTTACCCTCTAAAGTAACAAAATATCAAACAAAAACAAAACACAATTTCACAATGTATCGTTTAAAATAGCCGACACATTAAGAGGTCAAGTGACACCCAACTTGCTATGGCCTAACGAAAACTAGTTCTCGAAAGGCATATGAAATGTCTAATAATGTTCCAAGTGGCAGTTGGCACCTTATTACACATACAGTTTACACTAGAAAACTGAACAGCACAATGCAAACAGGTGCCAACTGGCAGATAGCTCCTTTTAACTAATTTCAAAAAGTAAGCCATAGTAATGTAAAAGATTATAAATGGTAGGCAACACCTTAATACGTATATTTGAAATATTATGTGACACTGGTTACCACCCATCCTATCTCCTAAACATGTAGGCTCACTAGGCAAGTGAAGTAGACCACATAACTAATTTTCCATGAAAATGTTGATTGATTCCTTCTTACAAAACAAGGGCTATAAAAAAAAAAAAAAAATATATATACATATATATATATATATATAGACACGCACACATACACACACATGTATATACACATACACACACATGTATATACACATACACACACATATGTATATACACATACACACACACATATATATATACATATATGTATATATACATATATACAGGAGAGGCACCTAACCTGTTGAGTGGAAAGTACGTCAAAACCGTTTAAGATATCGTAATTCTGCTTTCAGCCTAATGAATCGCAACAAAGTCCTTATAAATGCACGTAAATGTATTAGGTACCGAGATATGCATATTAACTTTTATTTTCAAATGGAACTGTAATAATTTCTGCTGCTTACTTTACGAGACGGAAAGGGAGGAGTTCATTGGTATAACACTTTTCAAAATCTGTCCAGTACTTGCGGCGATACACAGCACTTATTGTAAAATGTAATGACACCCCTGTAGTGTAAGCATCATGGTAAAGCACTAAGATTGTCTGTAACAGACACAAGAAAAATGTCTCGTCCAGTAGGCGTGTTACTCGTACCTGTTGCCGCTAGGCTAACACAGAAAAGTGGGTAAAACTGGAGAATAAAGCATTATAATAACGGTGGGTCGCAATGGGTGTGTTTGCCATACAAATACTATAAAAAAAATATTTATTTTACCATTGTGCTTTTACCTTCGTACTCACGAACTACCACTGTGTTATGGTAAAATGGCACTTGCCATACTTCGCTGCATCATTTTGAAAGAAAAACTCTATGACATGTCAGGGAAGCAAACTGAATGTTTACTTAAGAGCGTTCTGCACCTAAATATTCGTAATTGTATAATAATTGTACCAAACATTGTACATGTTTTTCACATTAAATTAGTAGTGTTTTCCCACAAACAAATTATTTTACGGTTTCACAATGTTTGCATGATCACGTGGCAATGCCACAATTTTAGTCTTTTGGCAACCTACTAATACATTAAACCAAACCATATACGGAAATAAAACTAAGCAAGCTTAAAGACAGTAACTTGAGTTACGAAATTACATATTTTTTCAAAAAATAAAATTAAAATATACAGGCATTACTGCAA
The DNA here is from genome assembly GCA_003012365.1 of Medauroidea extradentata. NCBI lineage: Eukaryota > Metazoa > Arthropoda > Insecta > Phasmatodea > Phasmatidae > Medauroidea > Medauroidea extradentata. The sequence continues at coordinate 37,614 of PNEQ01046277.1, forward strand.
CTCAAAGTTCTGCAAAGTTTAAGGTATGTTGGCCACTTTTCGTAATAGAAACACCTTTTAATAAGTAATTACGAAGGTATCATTCCATAGCCTAATACATTTACTTTAACTGTGAAGTATTTCATTTCTGTAACTCGACTAGTTTTTACTTTGGGTAAGTCACCAAAACCGTCAAATCGCTACTTTGACATGCTCTTAAGCTGAAACAATGGAACATAAAAATACCTAGTTTGTGTGAAATTACAAGTAGCTCAATGTTGTAATGTTGGAGAGTATGCGGTACAAATATTAAATAATGTTTAGGTGCACAAGGCCCTTAAGGGAATGAGTTTAAAAATACGTCGTGCGGTGTTGCCACAGAAAGGCTTGAGGCGACGGTATCTACTAATTAAAGTGGGCTTCTAACCATTTGAACCTCGGTGCAAACGAGTGGGATCGAACCCACAGCCCTTGCCACATGAGCGCCTTAGGGATCACGGCCATTGAGGACCCTTACGTAAGGTGAACTAACCGTACATTTTTCGAGTACATTTGTATGGCAAGTGTCGATAAATTGTGCACTCCACGGCAAAAACTAGGCGGTTATAATTGGAGTCAGGATACTCATAATGGTTAAGTGTGAACTGTACAGAGAGAATGAAGGCAACAGTGTGTTAGGATACTATGCTAGTCAGTAAATACAGAATGTGTTTGTGTTATTTAAATAATATGTTACAATTCTCGACAGCCAGTGACAATTAGAGGAACTGTGGAAGTAATAAATACGTGGAGATTGCTCTGCATTTACAGCACAGTAAAACCAGTAAAAAGGCATCATGCCCATTTGGTGAGGGTCGTGGGTTCGACCCCACTCTCCGGCATAGCTGGAATTTATAACCGAGCACCGACGTCCAAAGTGGTTTGCAGCTCACTATCCTCAGGAGACCCCGTCTCCTTTAGCCTCTTTACAAAACAGTGTAACGTTAAACCCTGACTGACTTTTGACCTGTCATGCGTGTGAATTGTTCGAGTTAAATGTCCTCGCTGTCAAAGACGTAAATCCTCACAAAAACAAATTAAAACATGATTATGATTGGGAATGCCACTAAATTTAGTTTCAAAGGTATGGTTTTCAGCACGAAGTCTTTATTTTCGGCTTTGTTTCTTATTGAAAATACTCAAACACTGTATCTGAAAATCTAAATTATAGTATTATAAATAGGACTACCTTAACAAAACTTAACATGTATTTTATTGTGAAGGGTGCATGCTTTCATGTTGAGTTTGCAATTAAACAAAGATACTGTAATAATTCAATGTAATAGCAAACATGATAAACACAGCCTGCCTATCATATAAATTCAGTAGGTGCTCGAAATGCCTGCCATCAACAGTAACACACATCTACAGTCGTTTGTGCAAGGTCATTTTAACAGCCTGGAAGGTACCTTGCGGTATCGCAGAACACACTGCGACAATGTGGTGTTTCAAGTCTTTGGGAGTTGTTGAGACTTGCGCATAGACATTTTCTTTAATCGTACCCCACAGATAAAAGTCCAATGGTGACAAATCAGGTGACCGTGCAGGCCAGTCGATAATACCTCTATGCCCTATCCACCGGTTAGGAAACTGCTGGCCGAGTGCTTGCCTAGCCACGCGTGGGTAGTGTGCAGAGCACTCATCGTGCTGGTACCACATACATCTACGAATTTCAAGTAGCATGTCCTCCAGGAGAGTCGGTAGCACATCAGACAGAAAGCGGGCATATTTATCACCTGTTAGTGTTCCCTCGATGAAGTAAGGACCAATAACGAAGTCTCCAATAAGCCCACACCAAACATTGATGCTCCATTGCCTTTGATGTTCAACCTGCCTCAACCAGCGTGGATTGTTAGCAGCCCAATAATGCATATTTCGTATATTCACATTCCCATGATTAGCAAAAGTTGCTTCATCGGTAAAGAGAATATGTTCTAGAAAGTATCTATTGTTCTGACAACGCATCAGAACAGATCAACAGAATTCCATGCGACGTTGATAATCTCGTTGGTCAAGCTTCTGTTGAAGAGATATGTGATAGGGATGGTATTTGTTTCTATGCAAAATGTGAACGACGCTGCTCTGGCTTATTCCAGAGGCACTCGCAACTTCTCTTGAGCTTGCTTGCGGGTTGTGTGCAACAGATGCCAAACTATCTACTTAATTTGCTCCGCTCGTTACAGGCCTAGTCCGTATTATCTTTGTAGTGTTCCAGTGCCCTTCCAATAACAATTTGCTACACATTCTCAAAATTGTCATATCTGATGGACACTGCCTGTCAGGATACCTTTGTGCGTATAGCTCCACCATTCTCGTAGCGTTCCTCCTGCATTCGCCATACAGAAGTAACATATCAAACTTTTCTTGGTGCATGAAAGGCATGTTCATCACCTGAGACGTCAGACGACACAATGCCTCTAGACATACAGGAGCTGCAGTGTGATACATTCCCTCCGCCCCGTTTAACCAGTATCTGGGTGCCCGTCAGCGAGGTAAGACACAACACAGTTTTTTTGCATCGAACATAAACGTGGCTCACTTTTTGCATACACAGAAGGCGAAAGCTTTTTATCGATTGTGTTTGGCCATATGCACTGGACGGATGTTTGAAATAAATACACCACTGAACACCTATTCCTCCGTCGTGTAAGGTTGACAGCAGAAATCACTAGTTCCATCTGAAAATACAAAGTTAATATGAATATCCCCGTACCTAATACATTTATGTTCAACTACGAAGCGCCATTTTGTGAGGACTTTGTTGCGATTCTTTACGCTGAAAGCAGAATTACGATATCTTAAACGGTTTTGACGTAATTTCCACTCAACAGGTTAGGTGACTCTTCCTGTATATGTATATATAGACATATATTTTTTTTTTGTAGGTCTTAGTACTTCCTGTGAAAGGTTAATATTCATATTTCTGTTAATTCTATTAATCCATTCAACATCAAAACTTGTAACAGTGATAGCAATGATGGGATGGAAGCAATTTTTAAAACAGTACAGAAATTAGGATTCAAAACAGTAAGAAAATTAGTCAAATCAGTTTTATGGTGCATTGTTAAACACACATTATGACCTACCTTTTTGTGCAGTTGTGCGATGTTAGCTGCAATTAATTTAAATACCTAGACGAAATGGAAGCCCTTTCTGGCCAAATAAATAATTTCAACAGTCAGTTTAGTAGTTTAAAATAGTGATAAATACAGCAGTGTAAATGAGAATAGCAAGATAGAAGTCTGAATGAATTAGAGTATTAGAAAATAAACAGTGGTATGAATTGACTGACAAATCAGACAAGAAAAACGTGTAAGATAAATGAAAACGTGAACAAGTAAATAGACATTAGTTGTGCTTCAATTTGATGCAATGAGCCCTTCATTTCCTTCATGAACCCTTGACACCTTTGCAATGAATTTTGTATTTGTGGATTTGTACACCCTTCAATACAGGAAGGTCATAATCCCCCTTTCCCTTCCCCCAAAAAATAAAGCTATCATAACCATGCAACTGCACAAACATTAAAAGATGAACTGACTGTTCTCACTTTGCACAAGAGACAGTTACTCTAAATTTTACTCTTTTAAATTTGACAGTTATAATGCATAATTTTACGTCAATGTAACTATATTTATGATTGCTTCAAGTTTTAAACAAATATAAACGTAACAGATTAAATTTGAAAAGTCAAAATATTATGCTTTTTTGTTACAAGCACCCCCACCTTCATTTGTTTATAGTCTTTCATGGGGCCACAAAGAATGCTCTGTGACATAATTGATACCATCTCAGGATACAGATAAAACATGTTTAGAAATATATTAGCGAGTTTGGCTACTGCTTTTCTAGTTCCGAGATGGTAGCACTTACTTAGGCACTAAGTTATCTATATGTTTAGAAATACCACTGTAAGTGCTACATCAGTAGCTTATTAGCACTGTGGAATATCCTTATTCTCAGGAATGGCATGCTGCATTGGACGTGAGAGACTAACTATGTAAAAAAAACATGATTCTAACATGTTCTACTAGAAGATAAAGTGTTCCATTAAGTGCTGAAGGAAATGCATACCTGCAGCTAGTAGACAGTTTGGCATTGTTAAGACCTTGGCTAAAGTACTAGTGATATAATATCAGCTTCATTGTTAGTATTGTTACAAGTTTGAAGCACAAAAACTTTACATGTGGGCAATTCCGATGAGTTCTTTTGGGATGGAGGTCTTATAATTATAAATAAAAGAGTTAAATTAAGTACTGGATTTAATAGCTCACAAAGCTACGAAATACACAAAACAGTAATCAACTATAACTCTCACAACACAATTAGTACTCTTCCACAGAATGTCAGTTAACTTTGACAATCAAAGCACAAGAATATTTACAATTAATCAATTAAAGACTACAAATCACAGTAAAAGTTCGGTCATACATCCAATCAACAGTCTCTCAAACAGTTACAATGTAGAACCTTAACAGTCCTAAGGGAGGACGGCTCACCATGTACAGTGCAACACCAAGAGTGCACCACTGTCTCCACTCTTGAGGTCTACGGTTCGACTCCCGTCGCACACCTCCTTCTTCACCTGTCGACCCGCAGCAGAAACCCTCTTGTCTCATCCAGTACTGCTCCGAAGGTACGTGCCTGTAGACTCCGACGTCACCAAGACGTCTTCCTGACATCACCAAGATGTCCTCACCAGCCTCTCTGCACAAGCTTAGCACCTCCTCCGAGCAGGACCAATAGCGAACTCTCGAAGCACTCCTCTTGAATCACCAGGTAGACAGTCTCCTCAAGTAGCCAGTTACTGCCCTCCTCGACACAACACCGTCAGTGTTCTTCTCCACAGCTCGCCACCCCTGCAGCACTACAACATAACACCACAAGTGTTGTTCGTCCTTCCTGCAGCCCGCTGGCGTCACACAGCCTCGACACCGACCACCGCTGCCGTGTTGCCATCATCGAGACGCCATACCTCGTCAGCTCTGTCGCGCCGACACAACACCTGAGTGTTGTATGTCCCTTCTGTAGGGCGCTGATGTTACTCAGACTCGACACTGACCACCGCTGACATGTTGCCATCCTCGACGTGCCACCCCTCGTCAGCTCCGCCGATGATACATCAGCCTTAGCGTCGTCGTGATTCCGCCCCCAAGGCGCTCGGTCCTCATCTCTGCACTGCCGCCAGTGTCTCCTCTCGGCCCGTCACTTCTCACGACGTCCATCGCCGCCCCAGTGGCAACACCACTGCTAAGGGCGCTGCCTCACACCACTATCTGTCTCACTTCATCTTCACGACTCACTACTAAGACTCCACAAGACTCTCACCTCCCGACTCCACAAGACTGACTCATGTTGCGCAGTACGGAGGCTTTTATACGGCCCCTTCAGTGACATTAATAGCTGATGAAATGGCCCCTTCAGTGACATTAATAGCTGATGAAACATGGTGACCTAAGGTCTAAAAATTGACATTACCTCGGTCGTACCTGTTGGTAATCACGTATTCGCACTGGCGTCATCGGGGAAACCCAGTGACGTCTCTCGGGAGTAGCGACATAGCTGCGAAAACACATGACATCACTGGTTGACTCACAGGGCTGAACACCCAGCATGATGTAATGTGCCTGCTGCTCGGCCAACACGCAACAGTATCATTTGGAGAAGTGGTGTATTGCCTATGAAAATGTACAGATAAAGGGCACAGGAGTAAGGAAAGAGGACATTTTCAGTAATAGGATGTCATGCACTCTATTTGAAAGGTTCCTTTAGGCACTCTGGGTCCTCAGCCAACCACCACGAGAGGAAATATGTACCATTTTATAACCCACGACAACTTTTCCAAGAAGCCTAAAATAAAATCTATCAACTCCGTACCAAGAAACCTATACACAGCCCATGGATTTGCACTATGGGTGCTTGGCGAATAGCAGCAATGGTGGCGCGCAGTGGCACGACTTGGGAACTGAACTTTGTTTGTGTCTAAACTAGTGCTATACTTCTACACTCGATGCCTTCTTCCTTTTTTTTTTTTTTTTTTTTGTGATTTCTTTGCCTGTTCTCTAGCCCTCCATTTTTTCCACATCTCCCCACCACCTGACCAAGCAGGCCGCTGTAGCTTGTTCCCGGTCGGAGGCAGTCAACATAATTCGGATGTGAGTATGTGTGCTCATGTTTGTAGGTAAATAGGAAATAGTCCCCCTCTTGACAAATCCAGGCAGCCAACATCATTTGTACAAACTAGATCAATTGATTTTTTTTAAAATTCAATTTAGGCACAGTCTATTGAAAAGTCTTGTTTCAGTTTCTTGGTATTTTGCTTTTTGAATAATTGTGTTAAAAATGAGGTTACTTTGGCACGCTTTCCCAACTTTGAACGTCTCCAACATTTGTACTGCCGACATTTACAGTGCAGGACACATGCACACTTGCAGCATAGTTAATTTTTACTCAAGATTCACTTGCATTAGATTTGGCTTGGGATTTCACCAAGTTTGGACTTGAGGAGAGATTGTAAGGAGCCCACAGATACGACTTGAAATTAAAACACATCTCTATTGGCAATTGTATTAACAAGATATGAGTCTCCCTAATTTGATGATTGTCGGATAGAGTCCATCTGAGACACATGTTGTAGTTTGTGTCTAAATGAATTATTATTGTCATGAATAGGAAACACATGAAATAGATGTTAAGTAAGAAGTAAATGTAGCACCATATGCTAATGGCTGCATTTGTACCAATTAAGTATGAAATTGTGTTTGAGCGAGGGTTTTGAATCAGTCTGGCTTGTGCCTAAGTCAGCCTAAAGGGAGGGGAATAATGAGACAGTGTTTGCGGCCCAATTTAATATTTGGTATTAAGATAAAATTGTACTTGTGATCTACGAGATTCAAAAGAGTAACCTTATGTCTAGTCATTGTGTTTACAAATTATTGTTTTATTAGCTTAACCACACTGTGTTTACAATGTTCAACCAGCTAATGTGTTACTACCAGTTTCATAATAACGAGTTTAATAATGCATCTCTTTAGGCACCTGAATAATATAGTTGCTTAGCCTTTGTGCCTGTGGAATTGTCATAATAAATAATGTTTACCTAGGCAAAATACAAATAATTCTCTGTTTAAGGAGTGTAGAACCATTTTTAAAAATTTATATTCCAGCTAATACACTTTTCAACAATATGAAATTTTTGCTGTTTGTCTAAGTAAAGTAAACCCTCGTTTTATCGGACCTCCATTCAGCGGACTTCGTGTTTAACGGACAAAATCTGTCGATACAAAATTATTCCACCGTAGGGTCTACTAGTCATATGTAGCACAAGACCTACCTCGTTATTGTGCTTTGGTAAGTGACATCAGGCGCGCGCACAGATAGCCGTGTAAGACGGTAGACAGAGCTATTTTTAATCGCGCGCATCGGGGTACGTGCCGTGTCCGGTCAAGAATGATTGTCTACCTGAATTTTTTTACGGAACTGTAAGATCAACATCGCATGACCTAGCTGGTCATTGTGCTTTGGTGAGCGACATCAGGCGAGCGCGCACAGACAGCCGCGTAAGACGGTAGGCAGAGCTAGTCAATATCTCATCAGTATTTTGACACGTCCGGACAAGAACGACTGTCGTGTATACGTGTGTTTTTAACGCAGTTGATGTACGCGATAAAGATTATGCGTTTTTTAAAATGAAATAGTTTCTGCAAAAGGACAGAAAATAAATAGAGTAACTTTGACATCAAGCAAAAAATTTGAACTAATATAAAAGTTAGAAGGCCTGTGTTTCGGTAGCAAAGTTGTGTGATTATCGTGTCAAGAAACAAACCGAGTTGGACATTTGTAAAGCAAAAAAACTAGTTAAATAGTTATGCGTTGAAATATGATGTTGAACAAAAAATGGCACTGTTGGACCCAAGAAACACGTGAAACTTGCTACCGCATCTTCACACGGCGAGGCAACGTATGTTCAACAACGCTCGTGTGGTGTAAATGTGTGAGGTGTAGAGAGATTAAATCTGCTGCGGACAAACTAGCGCAACAAATGCCTTTCTCACGCTCTGCATTTCCTTCCCTTGTCCTTCAGATATTCTCAAGGACGGCGGCTAGATTATCTCACAGACACGGTATACGATACTGCGTCGCGATGAAAGCAGCGGTAGTTTAGATGGACATTTTTTATTTGTCATATATTTCGTAAATAAACACTTTACTGTGAAATACAAAGCAGTAGCTCAAGTTCACGTGTCACATATTACCATGCAACGGAACACGAAACCAAGCTGATAGCAAGCCGCCTCCTGTCCCTCCCCTTCTACTCTTCCCCCGCCCTCTGCCCTTGGTTATCTCAATCAGCAGACAAAGGCACGTGCTTATCTTTCTACTCCCGCCGGTCAGCACAAACCTTCCCCCTCGCCCACTTCAAGCGATTTGACCACACACAAACACGTTGCGTTACTATGCTTATCACACTGCTATAAATTTATCGGCTTGTCTATTTTCGTGTGCCGATTTTGGTACTTCGCGATTTACCGGACATCTGATTTACCGGACCACACCTCCCCCCAAAGAGTCCGGTAAAATGAGGGTTTACGTATGTGATTTAAAAAGTTGGCTGGGAACACAGCATGTTTCTTAGTAGGAAAACTGTAAAATTGGAAGTGTTAATATTCAACAAAAAGTAGTTAAGAAAATGCACTGTTATAGGTTTTGCATTTATCGTGTAAGTGCCTTATGTAACTTATTACATAAAAAATTAATGGCTTTCAAAAAATTTCTTGAAAAATTTATATTAAGTCATAAACTAGGCCTGTTTTGCTATGTAATGTACACATGTTGAAACTTCTGTCATGTCAAAGATTTCTCCTTAAAAGCACTTTGGACGTTTTCTGCTACCATGTGATGGCTTTGGTGGTACAGAGAAATGCTTAGTTGCGATGAGAGCCTCCAAATGTGTCTTGATAACCAGATAACAACAGTATAAAAGTATTCAGTTTCTATGATTGAAAATTGAACATATACATTTCAAACTTGTCAGAAAAGAACTAATTTAAGAGGTGTAACGTGAATTATCAGGAGAGTATTTGAAAGTCACGACCATCCCTGGAACACATGGATTTCATCAACGTATTTCACTGTCACAACATGTACGTTGAATAAAATGCATAACAGCTCCATAAGGTGGGTAAAATATTCTAGCAGATAAAATATAGGGTTAAATAAGAGTGAACAAGTAAACTTAAAAATTATCACAAATATTTCCTTAGTGGTTATATCTGTGCCCACTGCATCACTCTAATGGAATTTCGTCACGATATTAAAATATTTTAAAGCCAAAAACACATCTCCAAAAGTTTTCCTCATAAAAAACTTTTAAACAGTGACTCAAAATAACATCATGGCATGATGCAATTACAAAAAACCTTAAACTATCAAACCCATTCAACTTGTTCCAAAGTTGATGTTTCACCTTGTAACAGAACATTGTGACTGGCTACAAGACCTTTCAAATTATAATTGTATCTCATGCAATTATCTGACGAGCCACATACGTGGTGTGCATCTTGTTCAATGTAGGAAACCAAGTCTTTTGGCTGATGAGGAAAATAAACGAAAATATTTACATTAAAATTATGTAATTCTAAAAGAAATCTTTCTACACAGTCTACTGTAAAGTACACAGTACATACGTTATCTGGTTAGTCTAGAGATATTCTATTTAATTCTCAAATTCCTGAACGCAAACTTGACTTTTTAAAGATGTATTGTTATACAGTTTTCCGTGTCATATGTAGATAATGGGCTGCTTTCTGGAACCTTCCTATAGCTCCTTAATTCTTCTAAAATAATCTAAACATTTTTACACCTTATTCGAACAAGAAGATAAGCAATATGTTGATTCATCTCCTACGCCAAATAGCCTACCGTACTAAGAATATCTTGTAGTAGGCCTAATTTGGGGAGGCAAAAACCTTTTCAGCAACACACTCACATGTGGCTTTCACCAGTGCATTTTAGAAGAAGAGCAAGCAGTGTACTGCTTTTATCTTAACATGGGGACACTACAAGTGGAATAGAGTATCATATAGAGTATACTTTGGCAGGCAAGGTCTTGCTCATCTAATAAAAAAATTTTTGGAGTATCACAACAGCTACGATAAAACTATGATATAGCCTAACATTTTTTATGAGACCTGTGAAAAAATGTATCATTTTACGGTCGACTACGAATCGGTGAACTATTCGTAAATTTGTTTTTTGACGAAACCTGTTTTTTCTCTAATAAAATCCTGGGGAACATCTTGAATGTATCATGATTGTGCTCAGTAAGTTAAAAGTGTTAGGAAGTCAGTTAAATCCAAGAAAGTCAAATAAAGAAAGTTGGAGAAAATTTCTTGGATTTATTACTCTCCAAGGAAATCTTATTTAGGGTAATTTTTCCTACACATTTACCCAACATATGCAAAAGCTTCATCAAGCTGTGCACACTGGCCTTCATACACCATCAAGACAGTTCGACGTATAGGCCTATGCCAGGTAACAATTTGGCAGATGACTACCGTACTATAAATTTCTTAACCTCTAGGTCTCTCTCAGCTTAATTTTTGACTAACAGCCTGAAACCCAGATCATGACATATCTCGTAGCTCCGTTCAGAATGTAAGTTGTTTCACTTGACAGAGCAGGAATTGTTAGTGAAAAATTTTCCTAAGTTCGCTCATGATATTAATATTCAGGCAATGTTCCTACAACAGCGAGAATGCTACATAAAGAATCTAAATTTCCATTTCTCAGCACACAGCACACTGCGTATCATCTGATGCCGCCATTGCAACATGAAGTAATATATCATAATCATCTCATCCTACCATATTGTCATCATGTAAGGGTGAATATATATATATATATATATATATATATATATATATATATATATCCTGGGCTAAATTGAAGACGAAAACTGTTGTGACAAAATGTAACAATACAATTTACGTGCAAAATGTGGCAACACAGCACAGAGAATGTCCCCTCTAGCGCTCCACGTCCAGGTGTTATTTAATGTATGTTATATCAAATAAATGTAGAAATTTGTCTGAACTGCCCATAATTTGGTGAGAAAAGTGATAATGAGGTATGTGTGAACCACAAAAGGAGACTAACTCCTTACTGTGTTGTCATATTGTGTGTGTCAAATATCTACTAAATTTTGTCTCAGGAGGTTGTTAGTTCGGCATGCTTGTTATCGCACCTCATCATCGAGACGCTGGTTATGTTGCTGGATGTCAGCCTCCAGTACGCCTGGTGAACAACGGTTAACTATGCTACTGGTAGAAGGTTCTGTGAAATGAGGGAATACTGTGATTGCATTCATTGACTATTTATTATGTAAATTATACAGTGCCAAAAATCAATTTTAAAAAATGCACACATCGAGGTGACTATAGTTATGTGACCCTGGCTGACCAAAACGTGGTTGATTAAGGTCGCGGCTACTGCAAATTTCATCACCATGTATTAATTTTTATATTTGTACCGGTTAATTATTTTTCTTGTTTTAAACACAAAATGTGACCAAATTTTGCTCTTATGGAAATTTTTTATTTAGTTTTTGCATCATGGCTATTATAGCCGATATTTGCATGTTTCCGTTTTAAGGACGACAATAAAACCAACTCACTTACCAAACCAAAAAAATTCTCAGTGAATAACGATGCTGTAGGCTACAAATTCAGCTATGCTTAACCATAAAATAAAAGCATTTTGTATTTTTAAAATAATTATTGAATATTTCAAATTTTTATTTTAAGTTTCAGCATTTTTATTTAAACGCAAAAATTTTTATTCGATGTTTTTATGGGCGTGACATTGTAGCCTGCGACGTCTTTATCAACTGTGAATTTTTTCAGTCTGGTATGTCAGTCGGTTTTAGCATAGTCCTTAAAACTGAAACATGCAAATTTTGACTTTAACAAACTATTATGAGCTAACTATGAAAGACAAAAAAATTTTGCAAGAGCGAAATTTAGTCACATTTTGTGTCTAAAATAAGAAGAAAATATCTGGTACAAATTAAAAATAAAAACATGGTGATGAAAATTGCGGTAGACCACACCCTTAAGCCCCACGGTGACGATGGTCTGCTGGTATATGCCACACAAGGTTGGTGAACGATTACAGTGTGAATTTAAAGAACACGAGACGAAATCTACGGCATTTGAAGATGCACCTCCGTAAGCAGAGAGGGTCCGCCGGCCACATGATGAACCATAGGGTTCGCTCGTAAGTGGGCGTAGTAGTGATGACTTAATGATACTCTCTCCCAGCTAACATGCCATAGGGCAACTAATCCTGTATACGTTGAAACATAGTAAGGCTCTACAAGTGGTGTTGGCCGTAACGTGCAGTGCAGCAAAGTGAGGTCCACAGACTGAATGATGAACGGCACTTAAGGATACAGATGCACTACTTACATGAACGCCAAGACACTATGGCAACTTGCTAACCTGCACGTGGTCAGTCATAAAAACGTGGACATGGCCTTAAAATAACATATGGCTGTAGTAGTGTCTTGTGGAGTAGTGTTTAATTTTAGGTGAACAAGTTAGCTGTGGAGGCTGGGTGGTCATTTGAAATACAATCTGGGTGTAGCTTTTGAAGCAGATTTTGTGTGAGGGGTGAAGAAGTTAGTACTTTGTGGCCGGAATGGAGAATAGTTTCTAGTTTTACCAGGCCCTTGTATAAGGAACAACCAAGGAGGTGTCAGAGCTATTTGCTGGTGGGAAGACTGTATGGTAGGTTTTTTTTTGGCTTGGACTGGATGGTTGGTGAGTGAATATATTGTGAGTGTAATGGAGGAGAATGGGAGTATGGACGATAGACAATATGGATTCAGAATGGGGTTCTTATGTGAGACGCAGTTGGCAGGATTGGTGGAAGATATAGGCGAGGCTATGGATGGGAGGAAACAGGTAGATGCGTGTTTTGTGGATTTTGAAAAGGTGTTTGACAAGGTGCCACACGTAAAGTTAATGATAAAACTGAATGAGTTGTTGGAGGATAAGATGGTGGTAAACTGGGTGGGAGAGTATCTGAGAGGAAGAACCCAGAGAGTAAGAGTAGGATACACACTCTCAGATGAAGGAAAGGTAACATCCGGGTTCCACAGAGTAGTGTTCTAGGACCCCTCCTCTTTTTAATTATGATGGGGGATTTGGGGATAAACATGAATTGTAGGGTTCGTCTTTTTGCAGACGACTGTGTATTGTACAAGGTGATTGGAGAGGGTGGGGGTCTGCAGGAGGACATAAATAAATTGGAACAGTGGACGAAGGAAAATGAGATGAAAATTAACATAAATAAAACTAAAATTTTGAGATTTACACAGAAAAGAGACAGTCATACAGACATATAGATAGGGAGGACAGGAGATTGGAGAGGTGAACAGATATAAATATTTGGGAGTTATTCTTCAGGATGACTTAAGATGGGGCGAACAAGTGAAGTGTGTTACAAGTAATGGTAGAAGAGCGCTGGCCCTGCTGGGAAGGGTGTTAAGGATACAGACAAGAAAGTGAAAGAAAAGGGATAAAAAACAATGGTGAGGTCCATCTTTGCGTATGCGGCGGCGGTCTGGGACCCGTACATGGGAAGGGAAGTGGTAGAGATGGAGGAGGTGCAGAGCAGGGTTGCTAGGTGGGTCACAAATAAGTGGAGGACACAGGGGTGGAGAGAGGAGGATTTCAGACCATCAGTAATGGTGAGATGACTGGGGTGGGGCACACAGCAGGAGAGGAGGAGAGTGGAGTGGCTGGTAAGGATGTTTAAGGCGGTGAGGAGGGTAGGTGGATGGGCACAACTGGGTGACAAGATACAGAGAGGTACATTCAGGGGAAGGGGTGATCATGAGTGGAAGATACAGAGGGTGGGGAAGAGGACAGAGAGAGGAAAAAACACTGTGATGGTGAGAACTTGGAGGGAGCAAGGGAGTTTAGGAAAAGGTTGATGGGGTCGGAAAATTGAGAAGAGGTAGGTTAAGCAAATCCTTGCCACAGGACTGAGGCCCAATTGCAAGAAGAAAAATTAAATAAAAATCCTGAAATATGTCAGGCGATTGGGAATATTCTCACGTGAACTTGAGTGTGCTGTACGAGTTAACACTGTTAATAAAAGGCTAATGAGTTTGTCTTCTGTTGAGATTCATATAATGAATATGATTGTCTGTGGAACAAAACCAGCAATGCTGTTAGGTTTCATGTTTCTTCATTTTTTTTTTTTTTTTTTTTTTTTTTTTTTTTTTTTTTTTTTTTTTTTTTTTTTTTTTTTTTTTTTTTTTTTTTTTTTTTTTTTTTTTTTTTTTTTTCAAGAAAGTTAAATGTCCCGTTGAAAATTACTTTCTCTACGTTTCCGATTAAGTCTCAAGTCAATGAAGCTAGCAACCACATGCTTCCCCTCATCAAATAACCTGCTCAATTACTTATAATTTTTCCCCCCTCAACAAGCATCTAACCAACCACCAACCATACAGCTAATTTTTACCATTATATACGAGTTAAAATACTGGCTCCATTAGATAGACCAACAACGAAGAACACAGGAATCCACACAATTTACCGAAACTTATTAACGTTAAAACTGACCTCTCACATAAAAAAAATGTTTAGGCCAAGAAAAATATTAACCAATACCTACCTTTCACTGGCAGTCTATGACCACTTCCCACCACACCAAATCTCACATGTCATAAACAAACCTATAAAAACACACCAAAGGAAGAGCACTACGCATGCGCAGTTTTTTTTTTTTCAGTTACAATACATTGACTTCTATCGAAGTTAAGTAAATCTGGTTTGTTTTACTCTGCCTCAATCAGGAGCTGGAAGAGTTGGGACAAGTTGACCCAGGTCAACCCAGGTCAAAAAGAATTGACAACTCTCAGAGGAGCGAGGAAAACGCCTATTGCGGTGATTTGATGACGGAATTAGCAGACGTATTTAGACATTTTAATAAACAAGAATAGTAAGATGATGAAGTTCCTAAAGTTGCATCAAATAATGCCCTATAAATGATAAAGTGCGTTCAATTGAAATTATGAGAAGCTAGAAAAATACACAGTACTAAACTTAGTTGGTCTGAGGAATAATAATAATTCGTATGTATGTATTTATTTATTATTCTGTTGAACTACATTAAGTACATAATAGTACAGTAGCATAGGAATTCGTCAAGTTTACAGCAGTTAAAAACCTATTGACGTGGCCAATACGCGTGTGAGGAGGAGGCGGCGTGTCGGAGTTCCCTAGTTGGTCAAACCTGAACACGTGGTTGCTCGTGGTGGTGATTGCCGTGAAAAAGGGCGCCAGTCCGTCATTGAATTTAACTAGCCCGGGCGGACACGGGACTCTGTTCTCAGGGTCGGGTCGACGGCCACGTGGCTGTCTCCTCACACAAAGGCCTAATGCTACTTACGGTAGTTACGCTGGGGAGGGTGTTGAGGCCCCCTCCACGCCTCATAGCACAAACAAATGAACACTTTAACAACACTCATACATAACACTAAAACGCTAGGTTGCTCCAGAGAAGGCTGGGCCCTGAAACTTACGTGATGTGAAAATAACTAAACACGTGACTACGTAAGATTGATGATATTTATTGCTTTACTGCACACAATACACTACTATATGTAAGGTGCTGAGCGGGCCTGGCCCTATAGCCGGCCAATAGCTGAAACACTGTCGAACAAGCTGGCCGAGGCCACGAAAATAATTAAAGTGAATAAATCCCGGGGGCCGCGAGTTGACAGTGAGGGGTAACGAGCACGGGGGATGTCGTTGCTAAAAACATATTCTGAAAAACTTACTCTATTGTAGTGATGGTGATCGATTGCAAAAGGTTGATGGTCCCCCGTGACGCGACGCGTGTACACCCTAGGCCCGCCGAGCTACAACTGCCGGAAGATGGCGATGCGCAAGGACTCCAGAGCTCTCGCGCACGCCACTTCCGGTGAGGTGAATTTATTCTTTACAAACATGGAAAGACATATAACCCTGATTTACATTAATGGATCGGGCGGCTACCCTAGAGTGTTTTTAGTCTATAATTATGTTTCCGGTTGATGTGGCTTTTTGGTGAGTTCGTTTAAATGTTTTGGTTGATTACTGTTGGTCTACATTTACACTTAAAGCACTATGCATTTACACTGCACTTATAATTTACACACAATTAGTTCGTGGTTCGTCTATATTGCGGAGGTGGTGGAGGTATAGGGGAGGCGACAATGGGTCTTAAACCCGGCGCTAGGCGGGTCACGTCAAATGGCCCTCCCTCGGAGACCCATTGGGGCGGCGGTGCCTCTCGTCAGTCACCGGGGTGGCAGGTGATTGTCCCGTTGACATGGTCGCCCGGGGGCGGCCTGGTTTTGTGGTGGTGGGCGCTTACCTTGGTGAGCTGGTGACTGTGTCGGTTCCTCCCTGTACCTGATGGGCAAGCGGTGTATCCGCTGCGGTCGGCTGGGGTGGCTGCTCTGCGTTTGGACGTATGCCCCTTCTCGGTAGCGGGCTGGTAGGCGGTGCCTCCGCCGGGGACGGACCGCCGGCTCTGGTGTGGTGCTGTGTCGTGGCAGCCCCAGACGGTCAGCTGATGCGTGCAGGCAGCGGAGCGCCTCCTGGTATGCCTCACCCGGGGAGGTGCTGGCATGCCACGCCGGCCCAGGCGGCTGCTGCCGCCAGTCCTCTGCTGGCTTACACAGGGCCACAGCGAGCGGGGTGCTCAGCGGTTGCGGTGATGTTGACCCGTCTGCTGGTGGTGATGATGGTGGAGATGATGGGGATTCTCTCGTTGCTGCTGGCGATGATGATATGGCGGTGGCGTAGTTTGGCTGTGTGGTTGGTGAGGTGGCGCAGGGTGGCTGCGTGGTGACTGAGGTGGCGCAGTGTGGCTGCGTGATGCCTTCAGTGGTGCAGTTTGGCTGCGTGATGCCTGCAGTGGCGCAGTCTGGCTGCGGATCGGTTGAGGTGGCGCAGTGTGGCTGCGTGGTTGGTGAGGTGGCGCAGTGTGGCTGCGTGGTTGTTGAGGTGGCGCAGTTTGTCTGCGTGGTTGGTGAGGTGGCGCAGTATGGCTGCGTGGTTGTTGAGGCGGCTCAGTTTGTCTGCGTGGTTGGTGAGGTGACGCATTGTGGCTGCGTGGTTGTTGCGGTGGGTGTCTGCACCGGTGACTTGCTAGGTCGTGCTGCTGCTTGCCTGAGGTCATCCCTGTGGATTTTGACCTGGCGTCGCGGCGTCACCTGCACCATGTATGACGTGGGGCCAACCTGCTTCACAACCTGGTGTGGGCCGCTCCACCTTTTGGCTGCGTTGGACTGCGGGTGTTGCTTCACGTACACTGTGGTTCCGGGCTCTAGTTCGCGCTGTGGGCGTCGGGTATGCGGAAGCCACTGTTGCACGTACGCTTGTTGGTGTTGCCTTGCGCTCTCCACCTGCCGCTGAAGTGCTCCGCTGGGGTCTTCCCTGTTCGCCGTCTCCTCTCTGCAGACCACGTGACTGGCGGGTTGTGGCAGGTTCCGCCCATGTAGGAGTTCAGCCGGTGATTGTCCTGTGGCCTCGTTCGCGCGGTTGCAGAGGCAGAACAGGGCTTCCGGGATGTGTTGGGCCCATGACGTGTGGTCGTCCTGGACTCGTAGCCGGAGTTGGGCTTTGAGCTCTTGGTTGCGCCTCTCAGTGGGGTTTGCCCTGGGGTGGTATTGGTCGGTGGTGTGATGCTGCATACGCCATGCGGTGCAACATTCGCGCCATTTTCTTCCCGTGAACTGCACGCCGTTGTCTGTCAGCAGGGTCCTCGGGAACCCCCAGCGTGGGAAGAACTCGTTGACGAGTGTTTTGGCGATGTTGGTTGTACAGGCCGTGGTTAGTGGGTAGGCCTCAATCCAGCGGCTAAATAGGTCGGTGACCACCAGGAGGAACTTCTTCCCGCCCGTTGACCGTGGATAGGGCACCATCAAGTCTAGGGCTACGGTGTCAAAGGGTTCCATTGGTAGGCATGGTTGCTGCTGAGCCTCGCCGTCAGAGCGTCTATTTTTGTATATACGTTACACTGGTCACACGCCCTGATGTGGTTGCGTACGTGGCGCATCATGCCCCTCCACGTGTACGTGTCCCGAATGCTCTGATTCGTCTGCTTGGCGCCTGGGTGTCCTGCTAGGTGATGATCGTGGTGGTGCTGTAGTACAAGTGGGACGGCTGCTTGGGGCACGTATATCCGCCACGGGTTTTCACAGTTAGCCACGCTCTGTTCTAACCGACCGTCCATGACGCGCCAGTTGTCAACAAGCTGATTTTGGCAATCGCGAATTTTCTCCGCGGTCTCCCCACACGCCCCTTGTGCTTCCAGTACCGCTTGATACAGGGTGTCTGCTGTTTGCGGTGGTTGTCTCTTTAGGCCCGTGGATGCGGTGATCTGATGCAGGGTGCTGGTTTGTTGTGGGGGTAACACGGTCTCCCATTCCTCCTCGTCTTGCGCGATGGTTTCACCTGGTGGGCGTGATAGCGCGTCAGCCAGTTGGTACTCGGCGCCGGGGACGTGTTCCACGTTGAAGTCGTATGCCTGGAGAAGTATTGACCAGCGGGTGAGTTTGCTTCGTACCTCCTTCATCTTGTGCAACCATACAAGGCAGCGATTGTCAGTGCGCAGCATAAATTGTTGGTAATCTACGTATTGTCGGTAGTGCTTGACAGCCCAGATGATGGCTATGCACTCGCGCTCGTTGACATCGTACTTGTGCTCGCGGGGTCCAAACTTAGCACTGGTGTAATCAATGACTCATCTCTCACCGTCCTCCTCATACTGAAACAGTACCGCACCCAGACCATCTAGGCTCACGTCTGTCTGCAGATATAGCTGTTTAGCAGGGTCAACCCGTGCGAGTGTTTTGCTTTGGGCGAACCTACGTTTGACTTCGTCGAATGCCTGTTGCATCGCGGGCGTCCATTGGTACTTGCGGGTGACGGACAGCATGTCGGTGAGTGGGGCGGTTGCGAGTGCGAAGTCTTGGACGTACTGCCGCAGCCAATTTATTAGTCCGAAGAACTTCCGGAGTTGTTTACGTGTGCGTGGGGGCGGGTAGGCCTGGATGAGTTGTTGGTGTTCCTCGTTTGGTCGGCTCTCGACTTCGTCCACCAGGTGTCCTAGGTACTTGAGACTGGCCTTGCCGATGCTACACTTGTGGTTGGCACACGTGAGCCCGTTGATTGAGAGGCATTCGAATACGATGGCGAGGTGGCGTACGTGTTCCTCCCAAGTTTGGGACCATATCACCACATCGTCCAAGTACGCCATGGCGAACTCGCCGATGATGCCGTCCAACACGCGGACCATCATATCTTGGAATGTTGCCGGTGCACATTTGAGCCCAAAGGGCATGGCACAGAATTGGAATCTCCTCCCGTCTGGGGCGGTGAAAGCAGTTTTGTGTCTGTCGGCTTGTCGGACTGGGACCTGCCAGTACCCACTGTGCAGGTCGAGGGTGGTGAGAATTTTGGCGCTGCCTAACAGGCTTAGGGCGGTCTTGATGTTGAGAACCGGTGGTGGTTTGCTCTGTGTGATGAGGTTGAGAGGTCGGAAGTCAACACAGAAGCGCCAGCTGCCGTGTTTCTTTGGTGCGAGTGTGATGGCGGAGTTATACCGACTTTCGGTGGGCTCGATTACGCCATCGGCGATCATCTCTGCGATCTGGGTGTTGATGATGCGTAACTGGTGTGGCCCATAGTCGTGAGGTGGTATGAACAGTGGGTCGTCATGTGCCAGGATGATTTCGTGCTCCGCGACAGTGGTGCGCCTTAAGGGGTCTGCATCGCCGAACACTTCCCTCCGCTCGTCCAGGACTCTCTGGATCGCCTCACGGTACTGGTCAGGTACGGCGTGGTCAAAACTGTCTAACTCGACGTGCGAGGTATTATGGGTCGGTCTGCGCCCTAGGTGGTGTACTGTGCGGCGCTCGCGTATGCCAAAATGGGTGCGATTATCTGCAAGCTCAATGACCGTCTTTTGTTCTACCAGCCACGGTACTCCGAGGATGAGATCCTCGCGAATGTTATCCGAGACCAGTGCAACAACCTCCGTGTTCGTGTCTCTAATCTGCATGTTGATGTTAGTGATGCCCACAACTTCGCACGTGCCATCCAGGGTGGCCAGCTGGACGATGTGGTCACATGG
>PNEQ01046282.1:0-11891 GCA_003012365.1 Medauroidea extradentata
GGGACCTGTATTAAACACATCCCTGGGACATCCCTAGGAGCTCCCTGGGACCTGTATTAAACACATCCCTGGGACATCCCTAGGAGCTCCCTGGGACCTGTATTAAATGCATCCCTGGGACATCCCTAGGAGCTCCTTCCAGCAGCAAAAGTAAAAGTTTAGTATTCAACACAAAAGAAAACAAATGTATTTGTTTTGGCGATATGTAAACTTAGCATTTAACACACAGTCAAATACACATAATTGTTATTGTAGCCTCTTAAAATCTTTTGAATAAACAATTCGTCTGTAATAAAATTTTTTTAAATACTTCAACTTCCAAAATTCTACCAGTAATAATAAAATATGTGTGTCGAAATTAATAAATTTACCAATTTCTTAAGGCATATATAAATGTTATGAACTATGTACTAAATTATTTTGCAACAAACCTAATGTATATTTAAATAACATCGTGAGCTATCTAGTGGTCATATTAGGAACTTGCCTAGAAATCTATTATGTCTGTGGGAGCTCCTCCTCGGATATCCCAGGGAGCACCTGCTCGGACATCCCAGGGAGCTCCTATTCGGACATCCCAGGGAGCTCCTGCTCGGACATCCCAGGGAGCTCCTGCTCGGACATCCCAGGGAGCTCCTGCTCGGACATCCCAGGGAGTTCCTCAGAGTAGCTCCGTGGGAGCTCCCTAAAAGGACATCCCTGGGAGCTCCCCAGATGAGGAATTTAGGATTACCCAAATTCATCTTCCAAGGAGCTTCCTGGGATGTGATGTACTTTTCGAGGAGGTACTTGGGACGTCCTAGGTACTTGGTTTTTCGGAGCTCTCGGACATCCGAAATAGCCATCCTTAGGACATCCCGAGGATCGCATGTACCCGGATATCCTCAAAGGATGTCCCTAGGACATCCCGGGGACTTGCTGTGTTGGTAGGGATATTCTTCTTAATAAAATATTCTTATCTGCCGAGCCCTGATGTATTTATCGGTGTGGCTTTTTCAAGATATTAACTATAAACAGCTCACGTTTTGTCATTAATTTACAAATGTCAGTGGTTTAAGCGAATGGTTGGTTGTTCAAATTGCATGTGGAAACATGTATTCTATGTCAGACAGACTTGTTTGAATACTCCCTTTTCTATACTTGAATACTCGTGCATGTACGTTTTTTCATTCCAAATCGCTGCTGCATAAAATAAATGTGTTCGATTGTACTTTTAAGTTATGCTTCTCGAATTAACCTTTATAATGAAAATCAGTGCTGGATATGAGCTAGTTTATAGTTTAGAAAATTGCTCATCAGTACAGTAATTTAGAATAGACCTTCTTACAATTAAAACAGTAAGAGTTGTGCACAAGTACTCACAGAATGGTACTTGCAGATAGAAACACACACACATAGGACGAACACATTTCTCCACGGACGCGCGGTCACAACGTTTCGCAGACTACATCTGCTTCATCAGGTGAGTGGAGGCACACTGAAGTGTATTGTCCAGCGGTGGTTGGTAATCAGTACACCTAGCGGCCAGAGGGTGAACTAAGGTGCGGTGGGAAGTTTGAAATGAGGGTTTGTTATCTGAGGTTAAGGCCAGGTGGTTGTCTGGATTTTGTGATGTATTGATGCGCCAGTTCCTAGCGTCTTAATTCTGCTTTGTTTTTGTTATTCATTTGTGGTAGGGCCCTCACCATTCTGGTTGTATAACAGGAATCAAAGTTGGAGTTATGACGTGCTGCATGTGCAGCAACTGGCTTCTCATGTGGATCAACCTCCGCTCCAGCTATGGCTTTTTTTGGTGTCAGCTCTGTGGCCATTCATCCTCTGTCAGAGAGTGTTGGTGGTTAGGCCAATATGCTCTGCATTGCAGTGAGTGCACTGTAGCTAGAAGATGAGGTTTGGCTCTGGTAGCGAGGTAGTATGGCAGGGATTTCTTAGCGTGGTATGGGTGGTAGCTGTCAAAGTGGAGGTACTGCAGGCTATTGGTTGGTTTGGTATGGACAGTTGTTTCAATTTTTCTATTGTGGCGAGTTAGTTCTGCATCCAAAAATATTGCATGGGATTTTGAATAGTTCCAGGTGAATTTTAATGGGCTGTGGGAGTTGAGGTTGTTGAGAAAAGTGAGAAGATTGTCTTCGGTAGAGGTCCAGATCATGAAGATGTCGTCTATGAATCGCATCCAACAGTGTGGATGGATAGGCTGATGGCTCAGGAAACTGTGTTCAAGTTTGCCCATGAATAGATTGGCATAGGAAGGGGCCATGTGTGTGCCCATGGCAGTACCCTTGATTTGCAGGTAATGGTTGTTCTGGAATCTGAAGTTGTTATTATTTAAAGTGAGTCTGGCCAATTCAACTAAGAAAGCTGTGGAGGGTTTGCTGTTTGGGGGTCTCTGGTTCAAATAATGTTCTATGGCAGATAGTTCTGATGTATGGGGGATGTTGGTGTAGAGAGATGTTACATCAATGGTTACTAGGTAGGCATCATGGGATGGGATGTTCAGGTTTCTTAGGCGTTCTAGGAAGTGGTTGGTGTCTCAGATGTACGAGGGAAGTAGCTGAACCCAAGGTTGGAGGTGAGCATCCACCAGTGCCGAGATCCTTTCTGTCGGGCTGCCACATCCCGACACAATGGGTCGTCCTGGGGGTGGCCGTTGTTCTTTGTGTATCTTGGGTAGTAGGTACAGAACTGGTGTAGTGGGGTTGTCTGGTGTGAGAAGCTGTACAGATTTGTGAGAGAGCCCCTGAAGTGGTCCTTGGGTATTTAGTGATGTGTTGGATTTGATCGCGGAATTCGGCTGTTGGGTCCTCTTGCAGTTGACTGTAAGTGGTGGAATCTTCCAGTTGTTTTTTTTTGCTTCCAGAATGTAATCCTCTTTGTTTTAAATGACTGTAGTAGAGCCCTTATCTGCTAGCAGTATCATTATTTCACTGTTGTTCTGTAGGTCTTTGATGGCTTTATAGTTCAGAGGGTGTGATGTTACTGTTGTTGGGGAGAGAGCTAGCAAATGCTGGATCTGAGACATTTGTCAGTAGGAGTGATATGAACTGTTCAAGAGGGTGAGAGGGTGGCAGTGGAGGGGATCCCAGGTGGAGGGTGGAGAAAACTTTGTTAATGTAGGATCAATGTTATTGTCATAATCATTCATGGTGTTGGGCAGGTTATCAAAGAAATGCTTGAGGCTGAGGTTTCGAGTAAAATTCAAGATATCTTTTACAGTAGCAAAATGGTCGAATTACTTGGATGGAGCAAATGATAGGCCTTTCTCAAGAATATTGTGTTCCAGAGAGGTGAGGTTATGGTTGGACAAGTTGAGTTTCTGTGACTTGGGTTGTACCTCTGAAGGTTTCGATTCCATTTTCTGAGGCCACGGAGCAGGCAGTATTGGAGCAGAATGAGCAGGTGTGGGAAGATTGAAGAGTGAGGCTAGACAGGGTTTCTGGCCAATCAGGGGTGGGGGTGGTGCCTGTTTTGTTTGGAGGTCTGTTGGTAGTGGACCAGATTTCAGTGCTTCAGTACAAAGATTGCTGAATTTGGTAAGTTTATGTTGCTGATCAATTGCAGCATTTTATTTGTGTCAAATAGGATTGAGTTGGCTTGAGGTAGCAAATACGAGTTCGTGAGGATCAAAAGTTTCAAATTGGAAATCAGCAAGGTGTAGTGCTGGTTGGCAAGTAAAATATATTGTTGGCGTAAAAGTGCGGTCAGAGCAAACGAGTGTTGATGAGCCAGCTCTGTCGCCCGGGCTCTGGCTTGAGGTGGCATTGCCTGTAGTGGTAATTTTGAGGTTAAATCTCTGGGATAAAGGCCTAGCTCAATGCAGGAGGTTGGAAATGCTGCATGGTTTGTGGCAGCAGACATTTTTTGGCATGGTGTGCAATTTTGTTGAGCCAAAAAATGTGAAGACTGGCACCCTTGTAATAAACCATGCTGCGGCTCCTGTGCAATACATCAACATTCCACATCATTCAATAGCAGACAGACTAATTAAACCTACCCCATACCAGGAAGCTACAACTGTGCAACTGAAAACCTCATCTACTAGCTATAGTGCACTCACTGCAATGCAGAGAGTATATCGGCCTAACTACCAACACTCTCAGACAGAGGATGAATGGCCACAGAGCTGACACCAAAAAAAGCCATAGCTGGAGTGGAGGTTGATCCACATGAGAAGCCAGTTGCTGCACATGCAGCACGTCATAACTCCAACTTTGATTCCTGTTATACAACCAGAGTGGTGAGGGCCCTGCCACAGTTGAATAACAAAAACAAAGCAGAATTAAGATGCTAGGAACTGGCACATCAATACATCACAAAATCCAGACAGCCATCTGGCCTTAACCTCAGATAACAAACCCTCATTTCAAACTTCCCACCGCACCTTAGTTCGTCCTCTGGCCACTAGGTGTACTGATTACCAACCACCGCTGGACAATACACTTCAGTGTGCCTCCACTCACCTGATGAAGCAGATGTATTCTGCAAAATGTTGTGACCGCTCGTCCGCGGAGAAATGTGTTCGTCCTATGTGTGTGTGTTTCTATCTGCAAGTACCATCCTGTGAGTACTTGTGCACAATTATTTCTGTTTTAATTGTAATTAGTAGCCTAGCGGCCTTTCCCGCCATTGTCCTATTAGAATAGACCTTGTTAGGCCACTCGGAGAAAACATTTTGCAGTTGATTTCATATTGATAAAATTCAACATTTTGTTTGAAGAATTAAAATCTTCCTGTCCAACTAATCACCCACAAAACTAACTTGATCCAACTATCACATGCCAATATACAGATGTCACAGTCACCCCTGCTTATAGTAAATTATATGTAAAAGTTCACATAAAAAAAATGTACTACACCCTCTGTAAAACAGCATCAACATGACTGTGTAAACAATTTCTAATAATAATACCTGTGCAATTGGGTTGATGCCTGCAGACAACAACTTATCTTAATTGTTTTCCCTCAACAAGTGCTTCCTGAACTGCCGCACACACCTTGCTGTCACTAATTCTTCCTGCAACACATTCCGCTACCTCACTGTCCTCAATAATATGGACTGCCCTCCCTGCTATGTCATTCGTCAAGTTCTCTGAATTCAACCACTGTTTTTTTTTTTTTTACTTAGCTCTGTACCTACCATTTAACTAACTTTGTATTGAACTCACCCCATCCCCTTCATTCACCACTCTATATATTCTGACCAGTCTCTCCACCTATATCCTTTCCTTTAGGGAATGCCAACCCAGCTCCATCATCAACGAAGGCCTAAAGTATCTTTCATCTCTATCCTACCCAACTCTTCTCCACCTGTCCTTCGCCCATCGTGCTGCCCACCTCTGCACCCCTTCCAGCTCCTGTACCACCATCTCTAAATATAAGTTCCAGACCACTACTGCTTATTCTAATATTGGTCTAACCATGGTGTTATATGCCTTTTCCGTTACTTCTGTCTTAATAACCTTCAGTACACTGCTCTACCCAACATTGAGCGCTTTGAGGGGCACACACACATTGCTGCAGCAGAGGTTCAACATTGCTGGCTAATCAGCAACCACAATGAGATCCAGCGCACTTTATGAATGAACACTGAAGACACCCATTGACTTTTAAAAATTCAAGTAGGCCTAAGCCTACCCTAAACTTATAAGAAGAGTGGATCTTGGAATTAAATGTTAAACTATGCTGCTGTAATTGTTGAATTGCTTTGCAATATGTATGGTGAGGAGATAGGATGCAGTGTTTGCAGTGGTCACAAAAAAGTGTGAATATGTATCATGTATTTACAAATATCATTTGGGTAGGCCTATAGTTTCTGAAAAGTATTTCAGTTACGAGGCAATAACAGGTTATTTAGAAAGGGTATGCAAGCCACAACCTAGGTAGAGTAAATAAAGTGTACTGAAGGACTCTGAGCTAGTTCCATTACTGTACATATTTTTTTCCTATTGTTAGCTGGACTTACTTATGTGTGCCTGCCTAACCCTTCACATGTGGTTATCAGATTTTTTCATCATTGAACCCACTCAAATCAGCAGTACAGTGTATGCAGATAGCATGAAAAACACTTGTACTGCTACAAGGGAACAGTGGATATGGTAATAACTGTAAAAGAACAATAGCAGACTGGTTGTAAAGTAACAAACATAATCGTTATTGAGAATAAAAGAAACAACACAGTGTTAATAAAATAAAGTAGTCTAATATGAAGTCAGTTGTGAGAAAACTTGACTTTTATTGTTATACATGTATGTATACTGTTAACATCACTTATAGTTTCTAAGATTTTGGAAGCCATTGAAGAAAAAACTGGAAAAGAACAATCCCGGAGAAAAGTTTTTTGTCATCTTTATAAGGAAACATTTTGCTAGATTTATACATTCGTTAAGCACAATCTCTCTCGCTGCTGTAAGATGTACAAAATTGCAACAACAGACATTTTCCCCATCATATGTCTCTCTTGGGTAAAGTTTTTGCTCGTACTGTAAAGTTAGCAACATTTGTTGTCTAGTATTGTTCTGTTCTGATAGTTGCATAATAGTTATGAGAAACCTGAAATTTTCATTTAATGCACTGGTTTATGTACCATGCCTTCTTAACACAGATATGTAGAAAACAGCTTACACTATCTGACAAATTTAATAACTGTGTAACCAATTACCTATAGTTCCATAGTAAGTTACACAACAAAAATGAAACACGTTCACAATAATCACCCTAGCTGTGGTGTTGCAGTAAAAAGTGAATTGGAGCAGTTATTGAACTTTCACATCACGTCCTTAAGGATTCTGAATTCAGTTTTCCAAGTTTTTTGTAATTCAATCCAGGTGATGAATTCTCAATACTGGCCCTGGTTGATTCCATTACCCTTTCCCCAATTGTACCTCTACCAAGTATGTAAAGCTATCTAAGGACATGTAGAAACTCAAATAAATTAAATACTATTTGGTTAACATACTAACTACAGAATTCTCATAAATGTTAACTTTTATAAACAAGAATTTTTATTGATACAAATATGTTGTTTATGTAACAATTATGTAATATCACATTACAACTCACAAGATACCATATGTGTACAACAAACAAGATTAGTTTCAAATTTCCCATGCTAGCAACTTGAATGGAAACAGTTTCTTCATATTCAATTATGTAGCGGTAATGTTCAGCCAATTGCAAAATATGAAAGTGAAGAAAATTATTTAAATAAATGTAACTGTCACGTTGTTTTAATTACCAACTCTCTTTTCACAGTATTTATACATTATTATATCTTCTGTACCAGAGGATGCATAGAAAGGGCTAAGATGTTTCCGCATTCTAAATTGTAAAATACTATTGGAGGAAAAACTGTTTGAATAAAACAGATTCTGAAAAACTGTCATAAAATTTTTGTCGCTTTATGTATTTAACATGCCACAAAGCAAATTATTGCAGTGGTAAAACAATTAACATATATTCAGAAGGATCTGGGTTTGATTCCCAGTACGGCCATTGGTTTTCCTACAACACTTGACAAACGTGCTGGGATAGAACTCAGCAGATTCTTGTCCCATTTCTTGTTCATCTGAGCCTGTCTCAAATGACCATATTGTCCATATTTTAAGCACTACCTACGTATTACTATGTTCTTAGTAATTTGTATTTACGACAAACTCTATAACTCCATTGTCACTATACGTGGTAGTTAAAAGACTTGCGCAAAAGGTAGACACATGCACACATTCATATGTTAACAGTAAGTATGCTTCAGTCAATGGTTATAATATTGAAGTGTGACAACTGATACAGTTTTATTTTACGTGAAAACGTATGTTGTTACAGAGAGAGCAAGTAGTCATTTAAATTTTAGCAGCTTGTCTAATTGGATGTTGGAATATTTTTGCAGCGGGTTAGAAATACAGATTATTTTGCTTAGCTACAGTGTTCCCAGTGAATTGATTATTTGAAACAAATTTCAGAGGAGGGTTGTTAGTTACTTTTAAGGAACACACACCTTAAAAACACAAGTTCCAAGCTGCCCAACACAGCAACAAATAACTTTTCTGCAAAGTTATCTCACAATCTAGTACTCAAATTTACAAGACAATATCTAAGTTTTCAAACGTGAACTCTGCAGCAGTTTATTTTTATCAATGGCAGGGTCAGCACCTGAAGTCCTATAATTCTAGTAATGTGACGAACATTGCACAGTCAATACCTCACATGTATGCACTATGTTCGACCAGGCAACTGTGTCAGTGTCACCCTTACCACTCTTTTGATTTACAACCTTGAATATGTTTAAAAACAGCTCCAGGTACGTGTTGATTATTCAAAAGAATACATTTAATTAAAATGTACTTAAATAGAATTGTGCCAAATAGTTTGACAGTAAAGTCAAGAAGTGTGGAAAAAGAGGAGGGAATGTATCATCACATTGTAGTTTATTTTTTATCCTGCAAGTAGAGTCATGGGACCACAGAGAACATTCAGGGTTCAAGCGATTTTGGTTTTTAGTTTTAGTATGATGTAGAAACTGCTGTTGTCAGTTTTCAATAGTAAAATATAAAAAATCCAACGGTGGTAGAATATGTACAATTCTTGCAAAATATAGCTCGTAGGCCTACATATTCAAATTTAATTGAAACAAAGATATGAAAGTGGAACATAATTCTCTCTTGCACACAATTTATATTGCAAACTTGATAGTTATTATTTGTTATTGCATGTACATTCTGGTAATAGTACAATATAGAATATTAATGTCAAGTGTAAAAGTTCTTATTAATATGCTATGCCCAGGCATACATTAGTGTAGTAACTTAGGTTATTTTTGACAGTGAAAACATGACACAACATTAAATTATTTAATAGGTCTTGTTGGTATACTATATCGAAAATCTGAAAGAATGACTTAACATACGCAGACATGAACACCTACAGTTGGTCCTCTCAGAGAACAAGATCCCAGAGGTATTGAAGGAGCTCCATAATTCAGTGTCAGGTGGCCATTTCGGCATTAATAAGACACTCAACAAGGTCCGAGAGAGGTTTTACTGGCTTCATTGCCGTGAAGATGTCGCCAGATGGTGCCGAATGTGTGACGACTGTGCCGCAAAGAAAGGTCCTAGGGTCAGAGGCCGATGTCGTCTCCAGAAGTACAATGTGGGTGCCCCATTTGAGAGAATAGCAGTCGACATCTTGGGTCCCTTGCCAATAACCGTTGGAAACAATCGGTACTTATTGGTAGTGCAGGACTACTTCACCAAATGGCCAGAGGTTCTTCCCATACCGAATCAAGAAGCCAGCACGGTGGCTGATGCACTGGTCGAACATGTGTTCTCAAGGTTTGGGGTGCCATTGGAGCTTCACTCGGACCAAGGTCGGAATTTCGAAGCGGTCCTTTTCCAAGAAGCGATGAGGATGAAGGGTATAAAGAAGACCCGAACAACTCTGCTACATCCACAGTCTGATGGAATGGACGAACGCCTAAATCGCACCCTGGAGCAGTACCTGTCCATCTTTGCATCTGATAATAAAAAGGATTGGGACTCCAAAGTACCACTGTTTCTGCTAGTATACCGCTCTGCCATTAATGAAGCAACTAAGGTGACACCATCAAGGATGCTGTTTGGAAGAGAGCTCCGTCTCCCGAGCGACCTGATGTTCGGACGACCGGCAGAGGAAGACCAGATTGCATCTCCAGTGTATGCCAGCGAGTTACATCGCAAGTTGGTTCACACTCACAACATTGCCCGGCAACACATTAGGATCAACACCGACAGGATGAAGACTCGCTACGATAGGAATGCACAAGATGAAACATTCCAAGAAAGATAACTGGTGTGGTTGTACAACCCTCAGAGAAAGAAGGGGTATTGTCCCAAGCTGCAGAAGAATTGGGAAGACCCTTATGAAATAGTGAAAAAGATCAATGATGTGGTGTTTCAGATTGTTCGTCGAGGCTCTCGGGCGAGAGGACCTAAAGTTGTACACATCGACAGATTGGCCCTCTACGATGGACCTGAGGCTGCTGTGTCTGTTCGGGACAAACAGACTTAAGGAGGGGGCAGTGTTGCATGCCATGTACCTGGAGGCCGGTGGTCGGCAGCTGTTTCGTAACACTTTGTTGACTGGCCCATGATTCACGAGCTGTGTGGCTATGTGATGGAAGTCACGCCGAAGCTACGTCATATATATTTGTCCCAACTGCGCTTTTACCCTGTGAAGTGGCCTACGAGACTCAAATCATGTCCAAAACATGATGAAATGTCTGTTTGTAGACACCTGTAATGCGGTTATTCCCCGACAGTTTCGAGGAGTATAAAAGCGCAGAATCGTCACATTTGGGCAGAGTTCGCTTTTGGTTGTGCTAGAGGATGGTGCTATGCCTGTGGAGAGAGACTGGTGAAGACATCTTGGTGACGACAGAGTCTACTGTGAGGCAGCAGGAGACCACCTTCGGAGCAGTGTTGGGTGAACCAAGAGGACTGCAGCGGCGGGCTGACAAGCGAAGAGGAGGTGCGCGATGGGAGTCGAAACGAAAACCTCAAGAGTGAAGACAGCTGTGCACTCGGGGTGCTGCGCAGCACACGACGATTCATCACCAGTGTGGACTATTAGGGTTGTACACTGTCACTATTTGAGAGACTGTTGATTGGATATATGACTGAATTATATTGTGATTTGTACTGTTTAGTTAATTGATGGTAGACATTTTTTGTGCTTTAATTGTCAAAGTTAATTACCGTGTCTGTGACACAAGAGTAATTGTGTACATAACTAATTGTGTTCTGAAAGTTATAGTTGATTGCTGTTTTGTGTTTTTGTAAGCTTTGAGAGCTAGTAAATCAATAACTTTATTCAACTCTCTTTATTCATAATTATAAGACCTCTATCCCAAAAGAAATCATGGGAATTGCCCACATATAAAATTTTTGGCTCAAACTTGTAACAATTTATACAGACCACCTTGTGGTCAAATCCCTGTATTAAAAAAAAAAACTAGAAGACATGTTAATTCAATCCTGTAAGATAAATATTACGAAATCATATTCTGTGGTGACATAAATACAGACTTAAAATCTACTAATAATCATGGAAAGAAGTATTTATACTTATTAAAATGTATGGATTTAAATGCAAAGATTAAATCACCCGCAAGACACACAATTTCATCTCAAACAATCTTCAATCATGTTTTCTCAATATTAATAAAAATTTAAATATGGAATTGGTGAAAAATTATTTATCTAACCATGATGGGCAGCTTATAAAAATTGTTACTGCCTCATCAACTTACACACTGATATATAATTTGAAAAGTACATATTCTGAAAGAAAAAACATCCAGAAAAATAAACATATATAAGGCAAGAAATCTTGGTATGGTATTAAACATTATAATTGAGACAGTCATTACTATAAAGACCTTACTCCAAAAAGTTACTGCCTCATCAACTTACACAACGATATATAATTTGAAAAGTACATATTCTGAAAGAAAAAAAAAACATTCAGAAACATAAACATATTGTTGCGTGCCATGTTCCTGGAGGCCAGTGGTAGGCGGCTGTTTCGTAACACCTTTAGGGCTGGCCGATGACTCAAAGCCCGGGTGGCTCATAGTGGGAAAACCGCCTAAACTACGTCATAGATACCCGTCCCAACTGCGTCTTAACCCTTCGAGGGTGGCCTACGTGACTAAAAGCATATACGAAACATGATGAAATATCTATTTTTAGACCCCTGTAATGCGGGGAATAACCGACTGTCTGGGCTAGTATAAAAGCACAGAATCGGCACATTTGAGGAGAGTTCGCTATTGGTAGTGCTAGAGGAAGGTGCTACGCCTGTGGAGAGAGACTGGTGAAGACATCTTGGTGACGTCAAAGTCTACTGTGAGGCGGCAGGCG
>PNEQ01046283.1:0-15910 GCA_003012365.1 Medauroidea extradentata
ATATTCCTAGCATTTTTATCATTTTATCTCATTTTGACTGGGTCACTTTTGGCAGTAAAACGACGATATATCATCTAACTAATATTAAGTTTGCTGTACCAAATACGTTTCCGTGAAACCTTTACCCACTGAAACTTTGTAATAGCAATAAAGTTCCAGTGAATATGTTGAAAATATGTAATTGAGGGCACCGTCACCAGTGGATGTATACAGGATAAATAATATGTTTTTCATTCGATTCACCGCTTACCTTAGGTGTCTGTAACCACCCCACAGCGTCAAATTGGCAGGGCTATAAATAAGGCCTAGGCGAAGTCGCTGTTAGTGACAGGGACAAATTTAAGACTGCTTTTCGCGTGGACAGCTATAACTACTTATCCTGCTGCAGAATTAGTTCAACTAGCCGCTTGGACATTCTAACATTTGATGACTGAAGTACCAATCTTGAGTACAAATAGGTTCTTGAATTAAAGTAAATATTACCAGCAGTTGCGAATAATACTTGCGAGTAAAGCCGCGGGGGACTGCTAGTGTAAAAATAAAATCAAATACATTCTTGAGACATTTATCTGGGTTTCGGAAGCAATTGAAAACAGATTTTCGTAATAAACACTGATCATTTTATTAATGTATGTAATTACGTACGGTAATAACTAAAGGTCGAAAAAGTAACGAATTTAATTAGGAATCAACCATAATCTAAACGAATTTACATTTCTTCAACGATTGCAGTTGGCACACGTCGTTATTTCTATCAGTTATTCGGGATGAAACTGGCTGTTCTCTCGGGCAGCAGCCACTGAACAGATTGCTGTTGCTTCACCATTTTACAAATATGAGCCATGTACTATTGGACCGTGCTTTTATATTTATATATAAATTCCTTCATCATAACTCAAACCTGAAAACTCCGAAGGAAATATTATTTACAACGATAAACGTTTTGGGGTCCCAAAATTTCTTATTTTTAATTTGTACACGAGTTTTCGACGTTGCTACTAAGTTGTAAATTATTTTATTGTTCTTTTAACAATGCAATTTAAGTGTTTTATATATTAGGGTTACAGAAATTGCACGTTTGTGAAAATTTCCAGTTTGCATTGTTTGCTATTAAAATTGATATTTTCGGTGATTTTTGCAATGCTGCTCAGCGAAACACAACACAATTGTTTTTTTAATGCTTGCGGAACTTATTTGTTACGTTGTTACACTTTAAGTAAAACTTTTTTTATCTTTATCAGTTTTCGCACAATATTTTTGCTTTGTAGGCTCGCTTCCAAATGAGGTCTTTAGGAAATGAATAGTCTTCGGTATTTAGGTCTACCAAAAATAATCGGTAAGGATTACTTTTATGTTTTTCTTACTAAAAAAAACGGTATGTCTGTCGTAGTTCCTAATTCCGATGTTTCATGTCAGAAATTTTATAGGCAGAATATATCTTCAGCAATAATTTGCTCATTTCATATCAAGAAAATGTTGCTCAGTTTTACAAAACTGTGTGAAATTCAATAGGCTATCTTAAATAACTGTCAGAACATTTTGGAAAATGGTTTGTAGACAGTCCCACAATATTCACGATAAGCTGTACATATTTATGTACGTTCTCATTTTGGTTTGTATAAAAGTTGCACGAACACAATGGCGCTGTATGCATGGCATGTAAAAGTTTCGATCATTTATAAATTTCACACTATGCAAGCTGTTGCCCAGCATCACTTTAAGTAGCAGAACTATAGAATATTATTTCGTTCTGAAGTTTTCTGCGCTGATGATATTTTATCATGTTTACAAACGGTCCTATGGTGTTTAAAATAAACAGAAGCATATACCTGTACGTAAAAATCAAATTTAAAAATGCGATAGAAAGATAAAATCGGAACATTTTATTCACATTCTGAACATGTAAAATATCTGTGAAAGAATGTTATATATGTATAGAAGTCATAAACGCAATAAGTAGACAATTGAATAACTATTACATTGTAATTTTGCGTCCTGTCGGTGGAATTCTTTTTATTGAGGCTACGGCAGCACTGCTGGTTTTCTTCATTGTGTTATTACATTTTAACTAATCAAAATTGAAATATATGGTTTTATCAGCGCAAGTGATATGTGAGTTTACATTGGTCACCACTGTGCCATCAAGTTATTCATTGTGAGTTTTCAGCGAGTTGATCCATTCTTTGACAATAACGGTGTACATAGAAGAAAATAACCATGCTAAATCTTGTTTTGTAGATTTTCTTATTACTTCCGTACTGTATAGCACTTTGTCTATGAACGGGCGCATGTGGTGTGTGTGTTTGATAATTTTTAAATCTTATGTTCTTACATTGCTGCATTTTTATGAACGTACTATTATTTTTATGGTTAGTCGGGGAATTATTGGCTCATTCTACTGTGTAACTGGCCAACATGTCAGAAGTTGTAAGTGGTATTTGAATAGCTAATTGAAATCACACGGTAAGTCTTCAGAGATATTAATACATTTGAGCTTTACTTTACACATGGAGTTTGTAAGACTGAGTGTAATGCAATGGCTAATTACATGGCAAGGAAAACAGGGGCACCATAAGAAAACAATTATACAACATAAATATTTGACATGTAACTCACATGATCCAGGTTAACCTCACAGTAACTGAATTATGTCCACTGTGGTGGCAGGAACTTGCTTAAAATAGGTAATTTTGGATACGACGCCTTCGTTGTTTAGTCATAACATAGTTTTACATTGTTTATGTAGATTCCTGATGATAGCTGTTACAAGAAAACACTTGAGTTACAGCTGTAACATAAATACAAGTTTGGAATTTTTTCAAGGTATATAGCAACCAGATTTCGGAATCCGCCCAGCTTCCACAAATTCGAGTTGACCCTGAAATTTATTTTAAGTTACCGTAAACTATTCTTAATGAGAAAAACATAACATAAACTGTTTCAAGGTCCCTTTATATTGGTGGAACGGTCAACGACGTTAAGTCATTACTAATATTCAGTTAAGGGACCTCTAAAGACAGAGAGTATTTGGTAAAACAGGCCAAGTAGCTTGTGCGTATAGTTTTAAAAACAAAGTAACTTAATGACAAATATATTTTCGCACTATAAATACTACTCTCACTGATCAAAATGTTCAAAATATGATACAATAAAAACAAAGACCCTCATAATTATTAAAAAACACTCTTACGTAACTACGAAATATAATGAAAAAAGGAGGGCGCTACCTTCTAACGTTGTTCAACTTTCACTAAATGGCAGCACCGCAGCTCAGTAGATGGCAGCATATATCATGGAAGTATGTTACAGTCACTATACTAAGGCGGGCTTACAATACCGACAACACGTCCTGATACCGCCGAACAATTTTGATAGGCCGACCTAACAGTGATCCCATCACTGCGACAAAACTATTTCTACTTTAATCGTTGTGAAAGCTCTGAGTAACATAAAAAAATTACTGTAAGTAACAGTAAAATTTCAAACTAATCGAAGAATTCATTATGATTTAAAATATAATATACAGTACATGTTGAGGATATTTTCTGTAGCCTGTAACACAAACAGAATATGTTGATGTGTACTTGCTGGTACCCGCGACTTCGTTCACGCGGTTTTCATTTTAGTGCGATAACGCTTCTGAAAAAAGAAAACTGCTAAACAGTGGAAAATTGTGTTCACGGTCAAAAACAACAGATTTATAAACAATAAAAAAAATGTTTCGAGAAAATTTTTGAGTATCTACTGCGTTCTGTCCCTGTATCTCGTTCTGTCCCCTCTTCCTCCAACGTATTTTTTTTTTGCAGAAATCTTCGCAGGCGCAAGCACAACAAACAAAAGTTTACAAAATTTTGCGTGTTCCCCGTTCTGACACACAACACTGCTTTGAACCCCCTCCCCCGAAATTATTTTTGGCATAAACCTTCGCGACCCTCTTGTTGTGACTATTATTGATTATTTGGCAGCTGGCACAAAATACTGTGATGTAACGAAAAATACCCTATTATTGTCAAACACCAAATTTAACGAATGACGTACTTCACGTTCAAACTTTCGTCCCATATTTCCCTCCTTAGGGAACGAATTTTGAAAACCGCTGATACGACAAACTTTTTTTATAAATAAAAGCATGAAAACCATTTTCCATATTTACGACTTCAAAAATTATATATATATATATATATATATATATATATATATATATATATATATATATATAATTTTTTTAAATTTTTGTTTTTGTTGTGGAAACGGTCCGAGTGACATGTCGCCTCGCAATGTTGGAATGAGCTCGTCGTGGCATTGTTAATCTACCTTCAGAGTAGCACTTCTACAAACTTCTCCCTTTCATAAGATATGCTTCAAAACAATAATAAATGCTAGAGATGGTGAAATTTCGCGAATTCAATGACCTGCACGTTAGAATAAAATATCCTATGCATACTTAAGCCCTGTCTATTCGTTCATTGTCTGCTGTTACAGAGAGTAGCAGCTGGCGGACAAATGATCGGGACTTGGGTATGCATACGATATTTGATTCTGACATGCAGGTCACTGAATTCGCGAAATTTCGCAATCTCTAATAAAAGGCATAGAAACGAATGAGTGCCAGTGAACTAATACACTGTACCACGTTACGAATCGATAGGATTACAAAATTAAACTAAGTATAAAATATTTCTCGGTAACCGAACTTGCTTTTCGGATTGTAGCCAATATAAAAACGTATATTAATTTTTATATACTTATTTATGCATAATTATGAAACTAACAGCATTTAAATGTCGCATCGCAAATGGTTACATAAATATCGAGCGCAAAGGAAAACCAATTTGACGTTTTTTCGACCATTTAGGGGTCGGATTTTTAAAAAGTTTGAATTCACATTTCAGACATTTGTGTAAGTATCCAATTGAAGTGAAAATTACGTTGTTATCGAGCCATTTCGACAGTTCACACAAACACATTTGTCCCCTTTTTGCACCCCAGAGCCAGAAATTCGAAAAGTCACGTAATCACCACTGTAACGCGAAAATTTTTACGCTTTTCACTTTTCATCCCCTTAAGGGTCAAATTTAGAAAAACCCTTAAAGTTTCTTAATATGCATTGGTATGAGTGTCATATTGAAGTGAAAATCACGAAGACACCCTTTCGAGTTTGAGTTATATCGACGATTTATCGAAAACATATTTAATCTCTTTCGAACTTTATGCAAGTTGCTAGCACTGACCAAGAAGATATCAAAAGGCACGCCGGACACCCACATTTTAACTGACGTTTCATCCATATTATATGGTTCTCGAAAAACACTAAACATTGTTATAAAAACGTAATATTAATAAAAATTTTTCTGTTGTTATTTTTTTAATAAAATACATTAAAACATTCAACGTTGATTTGAATAGTGTTTAAATTATGTATTCATTTATCAATATTTCCGTCCACAAATACTTTTTTAGCCTACTTTCCGAAGGAAAAAGTAGGCTTATGAGATCTCCTTTCTGTCTGTGTGTGTCCCTAAAAACTTTTGAATCAGTGACCGAAATTCATCCAATTTTGTACACATGTAATCTGACATGAATTTATTATCTTTCGTTTACGCCATGTTCATATTTACATGCCGGCGGCCATTTTACCATTTCTAGATAAACTTAGATATCTAAGGAATCATACTTTAGAATTTCATCAAACTTAGTACACATATACTACATTCAAAGTTGACTTGACTTTTGTGTACTTCGTTCATATCGTTAACATATTTTCAAAATGGCGGCCATTTGTTATATTTTTAGCATACTATCATATGTCTAAGGGAATGTTTTTCAGAATTTCACCAAAATTGGTACACACATACTACATACAAAACTGACTTGGATATTGTGTATTTAATAAAAACTTTGTTCATATTTTCATAATGGTGGGCATTTTTACATTTTTAGCATAGTATCACGTATTTTAGGAAATATTTTTTTTTACTTTCACCAAACTTGTTACACATGTTCTACATACAAAGCTGAGTTGAATAATGTGGATTAGTTGATCCTATATTCATAGTTTCAAAATGGCGCCCATTTTTATATTTTTATCATAGTATTTATTATCTTCAGAAAATATTTTTCAGAACTTTACAAAACTTAGTACACATACTACATAGAAATTTGACTTGACTTCAGTGTATATTTTAAATCCTGAGTTTATTTTATGAAAATGGCGGAGTTTTTTTTTATATTTTTAGCATATTATTACATAGCTTATTAAATATTTTTCAGGATTTCACCATACTTGGTGCACAAATACTACACAGAAAGCTGACTTGACATTTGTGTATTTCGTTTATCCTCTGTTTATTTTTTTGCAATGGCGGCTATTTACATATGTTTAGCATATTACATATCTCAGGAAATATTTTTCATAATTTTATCAAACTTGATACTAATATACTACATAGAAAGCTGGATTGACTTTTTTGTATTTCGTTCGTCCTGTGAACATATTTTAAAAAATGGTGGCCATTTTAAAATTTTTATTATAATTTTTTATATCTTAGTAAACTTTTTTCAGAATTTCACCAAACTTTGTACACATGTATTACATATAAAGCCGACTTAATTTTTGTGTAATTCGCTCATCCTGTGTTCATATTTTCGCATTGGTGGTCATTTTTATATCTTTAACATAGTATAACATATCCTTGGAAATATTTTTTCAGAATTTCGCTAAACTTGGTACACATATACTACATACGAAGCTGACTTAAATATTGTATGTCGTTCATATTGCCTTTATGTTTTCAAATTGACGACCATTTTTAATTTTTTTTTAGCATAGTAATACATATTTTAGAATATATTTTTTTCAGAATTTCATTAAACTTGGTTCACATATACTGCATACAAACCTTACTTGACTTTTGTATATTTCATTCATCCATCTGCAATATTTCTGAAAACGGCAGTGACTTTTTCTTTATTATAGAAAGAAATCTCAGAAAAATTTTTCCCTAACTAATTAAACTGGATACTAGCATATTGTTTAGCAAGGTGACTTACCCTTAATGTATATCGTGTATCATATGTCTAAATCAATGTTTCATTTAATATTCTTAGATTATATGAACGAATTTACCTTTCAGGGTTATTTACACCCACTTTGAAGAAAGTAGGCGTATCAATTATGCGGTAGCTTCTTGTTTAATAATATTAAAACTTGTTTCGTTTACTTAAGAAATTTTGGTTCTATAGGCTTATCACTAATAATACATTTATAAGCTGAGTTTTTGTTTCGGAATAGAAGAGTGTAGTTTATATATATATATATATATATATATATATATATATATATATATGTATATGTATGTATGTATATATATCTTTCTTATAATACATCGCAACCCAGAACTATCACAGAAAATAACTGGTTTGCACTCAGGGATTTTTCAGGACAGTTACCTACCCAAACAAGTATTCTTTTTAGCTATCCATGTGGGCTATAAAACAGGACAAATATTACAGTAGCAATTTTAGATACATGAAAGTCCTTCCTTTGCTTTCATTTATCCTATTCCCTTGCGACTACGTTTCCAATCTACCTACGCATTTAGGTCAAGCGTAACATTTTAAAGTCTGAATTTAATTGAAATAATACGCTTGTATATGGAAATACACTTAAACTAAAATTAAGACAATATAAACCACCGTTTCTGTTATATCAGAACAAATGTATAAAAAACTATTTCTAAATAGGCTCCTTAGTTAAATGTTAAGTCGCAGCTGTTTTAGAGTTGAAAACCAATGCATTTTTTTTGGTTATTGATTGTATAGAAAATAATAAGGACAACGCTGGCTTAATTAACAAGGAATGATTAATAATTCTTTAAATGACACCTTAGACTATTGATGTAACTTATATATTGCTACGAACATTAAGACAGGAATAGCGGAGGCAGTCAACAGGGACTGTGTAATTAGGCCAGTGGTTACAAAAGACAACTGCCCATCATCGCTGTAAACTAGAAATACAACGCAATGTGTCGGGGAAACAAGTTCAGTCATATACGAGTCTTGCAGTCGTCACCAGCTCGCCAGAATGTTCCTAGGTCAACCCCATGACATGCCATCCGACGATAATCGTGACATACGTCATCAGCCTCCGATATTATAATAATGGTGATGTCTGAGGTGTACAAACATTCACCTGTATTCCAGAGGTAAACACTACTAAAGTAGCTTACCTTCAACCTAAAGAATGTAGTATATCCTTGTAATAGCCTGAATGTTAAACCAAGTAGATCATAGCCGCAGTAATTATAGTAATATTTATCGTTTAACTAAAACGTCCAATATTAACACCCATCTAACTAGTTTCAGAACCTACAATTGGCTCAAGACAACCCTCCAAACTGAAGCGTAGACTGGCTCTAATTATGCTTTATATCAGTGGCTGAGGCCTAACAACAGAGTAACTAAATTTGTTTTATTAATGACTGTTGGACGTTTTCTTGTTGAAACTACACAGAAACAGTTTTTTAAGTTTACATCACATGTCACTTCCTTAATAATTCTTTATTTGACGTAAAATTATTTTAATAAGGCATAACAAAACTTTGGTATTTTGTCACAGAGAAATACGAAACACAATATTTTTTAAATATTTTTATTGTATTTTATCCAAATACATGTATCGTTATTACATATACATTCCACTAGTTTTTCCACACATGAAAGTTACACTTGTCTAAACATCACACTAATTCATTACAAATAAGGGCACAAACAGATTACAAAGTCAAAAAGTAACGGCAAGTGTGGTTTCGGTTACAAAGGTTTCGCTGAACATTACATAAAACTGTGTTGCTTTCTGCAGTGAATTAAATAAAAAGATCAAGGTCGTACAACAAGCTAAACGTTGAATGACACGACGTCCTATCAATTCCTGGAAAACACATACCACATTTAGATATGCGACACAATAACGAATGGTTTTCTAAGTTTCTCAGGGGCCACAAAGTGTGTGATTTTTCAATCTCACATGTGATATATGTCTTAATACGTTTACATCAAAGGAAATGAAAATGATGGGATTAACTTTACTTTGCGACAACAGACAACACAGTATTACGTATGAAATTTGTATTTTGCCAAGTAAATATTTGTGGTCTACATTCTGAAGTGTCTTAGATATGTACAAAATAATAATAAATAAAACACAGAACTAAGTTCTTGTCAACTTGACAGAGCTGTAAACTACACTCTATGTTGCTTACTTTTTATATATGTTTAACTATACCTTTGCGGATTTGTCATGTTTTCAAAAAAAGTAGTTCGCAAAATGTCAATTATTTGAAAAAATTGCTGTCTTAACCATAAGGCTGTTTGAATTTATGCCAGCAGATTACAGTATAAGGTCAATCTAACGTGTAAAGCTTACCACTTTATAAAAAAGCACGTTAGTTCCCAAAAAAGGCTATAATTTATTTACCTACAAACGTTAATAACTAAACTTATTTCGAAATTTTTACATTCATTTATTTAAAGTACTTAATTGAAAACACGACATTATTTCTAAATTATAAATTTTTGACAAGTGTCACTTGCTACTTTCATTCTGACCCAAGATTACAAGCTATGCATAACACATATTACTATTTTACATACGTTACATACATCACTGATCCTCAACAGTTATTTCACACAAAATTCTAAAGGCATTTTCTTTCCCTCATCACGTTTTTATCTGAAGCTTTTGTATCTGCGTACTTCTCCTGAAGTAATTTTACAGAATGCAGGATTAATATTTGTATTGGAATGTGTGTATGGATAAAAATCCGAAATTTTTTTGATATAGGGTTTTAATATTTACAAATGTTTGGATCGAAAAACACATTTCAATACGATTAGTGAAGTGTAATAAAATTATTTACTCACAATACATGACAATTTTTTGTAAAAACATTACCTACAAGTGTCGAAAACAATTAAGAAGGAATGAATATAAAAACAATAGTTATAGTCCTTAATTAACTTCAAGGCTAGAGAGGAATATTTCCGAGAAATTCTTAGAAGAAAAATTTCTAACAGTTTAATATTTCCCAGCACATGCAATTTGGTATCGGATCAGAACGTGTAGCATTAAGACGGCGTATAACATAGGTACATGATGTAAGGAAATTAAATTGCTCAAACTCCGGGAGGTGTGATGCCATATGAAACTGTAAGCAGACATTATATGGGACACTTTCGACAAGTGAATATTAATGGAGACACAAGACCTTGAAAATTGAATTTAAAAACAGTGTTTTGTCTAAATTTAAAAAAATACTGCTATGAGTTAAATTACATTTCTTTAAGCTATGTTAAATAATATTGAGATTTTTAACATGTAAAAAATTCGGCCTTGAAATTTTATCTTTCATGAAAATAATAGAAGTAGCCAACCACAAATTACATAAAATAACTTTGCCGCCAGGTTTTATGAAAATTTAATGTTGTCTATTCGAGCAGTACACCGGTAGGAATAAAAAATGTCCTCTTGGTTCGAGCTCCTTGAATGCATCGTTTACAAGAAAAATGTACCAGTTTCTTTGACGTCTGTACATAGACAAGAAGGATTCTTCTCCTAAGGAATTTACGACGTGCTCTCATAAAAATGCAATCTGTGATGCAGTATTTAAAAATCATGGCAATATAAGTTCAATTAACCTTAAAAATCTTATGCTCGAATGGGTAAATTTAGTAACAAATTTGGTTTAGAAAATTTTTTAAAAAAATTTTATTATTTCCGAAGAGAAAAATTTGTGAATTTTATGAACACAACATTCCTTTTGTTACAGTCTGAAAGGATTACAATAGTTTTGAAAATGTTTAAAGCCACTGAATGACAAACAGAATTCTATGATCCCCAAAACCGCAAGCAATGGTAAAAAATTAATTTTTCTTTGCTCTTCGTTTCTGTCTGTGAAATAAATAAATAAAACAATTGGAAACGCATTTTAATTATTTTAGAATTACGAAAGGGATCTAATGATGTATGGACAATTCATTAATTTTCAGCAAATAAAATAAAACATTTTGCAGAAATGTTGCAAAATCAAGCTTGTTGTTAAATTTATCGAATCGAAACTAAGTATATATTTTTTAAGTTTATTTCGTTGGATTTTGCAACATGTTTTAAAATACTGCATCACAGGTTGCATTTCCTAAGAGCACACCATGTACAAACCAATAATTCGTTGGCGGAAGTATCACTTTTTGCTTACTTACTAAGCGTTGTGTCAGTGTCACAGCAAAAGTTGTGTATTCTAGGAGCTTGAAACAAGAGGAATTTTTTTGTTCCTTATTATATATTGCTGGAACATACAACATGACATTTTAACAAAACCTGACGGCAAAGTAATTTTATGCAATTTGACGGTGACGACGTGGAGTTAAATTTAATTCCTGTGAATAATGATAAGTGTTACTGAGCTCTTCAACCTATCAAGAATCCGCTTTTTAAAACTCTCGCCTTAATGAAAATAACAAGTGTGTCTAAATGTGTTCAGATTTATCGTGTTTAAAGTAATAATAATTAAAAAAATACATGGCAGTAAATTTATTTTCCCTGAGAACTATCGTTACTTCCCCCTAACACGTAAATATACACATTTCTCTTCTATGTGTAGAGTTACAAGGTGGAATTACTTCTTCCTTGGAAGAAGATACTGACGTTGTCATGAAGGGGATGTTCAAGCATAGTGTTTATGTGTAAGGGTTCATCTTACTTTATACTGATGTAAATGTTACTTACTTCCAGGATATGCTAATAAGTTTAAAAACATTAAACGAGCTAAAAGTTATATATTTTTCGTACTATGATTACTTAAAATTGTCAAAAGTTGTGAGTTCAGACCTGAAAGTGTTTAGTTCGTAAATATTTTCTTTGTAATCGAAAAATTAAAAGATTTGATTATTATTACCGACAGTCTTATTATTTCAGGTACAACTGTAAATCAATTTTTATTTATTTTTTTTATTTTGCGACATATGATCAAAACTTCATTATGCCATGGAAATTCATTTTGGTAAAGAATCAGTTCAAAAGTAAATATTAATTAAATAATAAAGATTTGAATGTAATATAGTTGCGTTATCAAATATGTAGTAATCTATGCAAAATGTAAAAAATACATTATTTTTTATAGTACTGAGTTACTTGACTCTGCACTGTCGCACGTTACTAACAAATATTTTCCCACTAAATTCATACACCTTTAACCAAAAATTGGTATCTTAGTTCTCTAATTCACTACGTTTAAACTTCCGTTAAATTACTTCAGTTAGTTCTTTACTTTCAGTTAATATAAACGAGAATTTCCGAGGAATTAGTTTCGTTATGGGCTCTGTGAGAATTAAGTTTATAAATACAACCCTGAACAAAACGAAAAGTTTGTTCGAGTGAATAACATATGGCAATAGATTTGTTATATAGAATTATGGAGAAATTACGGCTTAAATTTGGTTTTATTTTGGTAATTTTTCGCGTTTTTTTGTCAGTGACTGTATAACTTTTGGTCCCGATTAGTAACAGTATATATTTTAATAAAAAAAATACTGAACATGTTTGAAAAACATAATTAGGAAACGATTTTATGCAAATCTAAACATTAGGTAAAGTTCTTTCTGTGCAGTAAATAATATAACATGTAATTAGTTTTTGAATTTCCAAGGCAAATACGTAATACGTACATGTAACAACCTCAGTGTACGTAACAAAAAAAAAAGTACTGTACTTAACATTCCCTCAACGAAACGAAACACGGAAAATGCACGTATTGATTTTTCAGCGCCAGAAATATTGCCAAATTAAGAGGTATTATGT
Organism: Medauroidea extradentata; assembly: GCA_003012365.1. NCBI lineage: Eukaryota > Metazoa > Arthropoda > Insecta > Phasmatodea > Phasmatidae > Medauroidea > Medauroidea extradentata. The sequence goes on from PNEQ01046283.1 coordinate 12,857, forward strand.
AAATTACACCATTCGATAATTTTAGAACTTGGCTTATTTATGGATGAAAAATATTTTCTTTTCTGCCGCAGAGGTTAATTTTTGAGTAAGATTAACTCTACACACTGTGTTTAATACTTACACTGCTATGTTTATATTGGCAGGTTGCGGAAATATACAAATTGGCAAAAAAAAAAAAAAAAAAAAATAACCCAGCAATTAAAAAGTGCTCAGTTTACCTACCTACAGCCTAACTATTAAGAATAAGGCTACTGAGGGTATCACTCAGTGTATAAGGGTGTGTTACTTTACAAAGTTGTGATATTTATTCATTAGAGATGCCCTATCTATATGAAGCCATTTTTCGAATAAATAAATAAATAAACAAATACAGTATATATACACCCTTCAAAAATTTATGTACTGAGCCTTCTTCCAAATGCAACACTGCCCTTTATTCATTGACTGGAGACACTGGGAAAGAAACAAAATAATTAAACTGATATTTTGATTGCAATTATTATGAGTCAGAAATCTACTTACTAAACTGTGAAAAATTAATTTTCAAGACCTTGTTCCTAACAAAATAAAAACTGCATGCGCGCACGCTCAGAGATAATTGACTGTGAAAACCATCGAAGGGAATGCATTTGGGTGTTCAATTATCTTTAGATTTTATACATAATTTTGTATCCTGAATAACGCTAAGAGAGAAAATCAGATCATTGATGAAAATCAGTTTTCTATTCGTTATGTTATGGCTAAATACACATACTCTGAACATGCTGTAACAAAATATTTGTTGGCTAAACAAATTTAAAACTAAGCAGAACTGATTATGCTTATCCAAAATAATTATGTGATTTATTTGCCGAAAAATTTCTTATCATAAAATTTATATGTTCAACTCGAGTTTATATAATTTTGTGCGTCATATACATAGTGAACATATATTTCTTGACCTTGGCGAATTTACAATTATTTTCATGTAATTGTTTACACCAGTACAAATAACTGTAAACTAAGGTTATTTTGCCGTAAAACATAGACCAAAGACGAAGCTACTGTTACGTAATACGTAACTTGTTTGCCGATATATTCTTAAGGGCGCTGTCTACCTGAGAGCTGAGGCGTAAGGATAGGGATTTAAGTGTTAAATTATATTGGTTGCTGCTGTGTAATTTTTAATGCTATCTCTTTCGAACGGAAACCATTTTCTGCACTGAAAAAAGGATAATATGTATACTGGAATAGACACTTAGGAAAAATTTACGTTGTGCTTTAGAATGCTTTTTGGCTCATAGTTTCAAATTTTTTTCTACAGCAATATGGAACTCACTGAGATTAACTAAAAACTCTGTGGTTGCATGTATGTAGCTTTGGCAGGTACTGAGCTCTACCGAATATAATTTGACATGTAAATCCCTATCATTGCTCGCGCCAGGGCCTCGATGTAGGTGGCGCGCTTAAGAATTGTTGTATTATGCTGTGTTTCATGATGAAATGTCTTATTTATGTCATTTAAATATAAACACCCGTGAAGCTGCATGCACAATACTCTATTCATAACAATGAAATTATTTTATGAAAAGTGACGCAACATAAAAAAATATTTTCTTACTTTGTTTAAATAACATTATTGCGCCAATCTTCATGAAATTAATGTTCAAATTATATATATATATATATATATATATATATATATATATATATATATATATTTGATCCCTATGGTTACGTGTTTACTTGAATTATTAGGCAGAAATGCAAATACGTTAAAATTCTGTATTTTCAAGATCCTTGATGTCAATATCTGACAATGTTCGAAAAATCTTCTTAAAATGCCTTTAATATTTTGTAGTATTCACATATACGTTTCTATTTACCATATTTTATACATTCATGGAGTAACAAAATTGTGTGAACAAATAGTGTTAAAATTTTCATGTCAAACATTGTTTCTTATAATTAAGCTATAAATATTTTGACAGTAGACAAAATACTCTAAGCACTTCTTTCAGTGACTCATGCACTGATAAGCTGCTAATATTTGTTAGTCTATGCATATGTTTACTTCTAAATGCAAATCGTCGATTGTTGTGCGGCTCACGTGTATGTACACATTACGTAATTTATACAAACATCATTTGAATATACAAACACGACAAAACACATACATACATACACAACTTACACTATCGTCTGAACACTAGTTGAATGATTATCTATGCGCTAGCTGTGACACCCAACCGTTACTATCAGTAGTGCTGGTGCCACGTCATTACAGATCATCTAAAACAAATCCAATTAATATGAAACAGTGTTGTGTCCATGCTTCTTATGCATTTGTGCATGGGAACTTTCTTTGCCACACTCCAATCCGGGGAAACACGCAGTAATGTATAATTTTTTGAAAGAATAAAAGCGAAATCCATAGTTGTACGTAAATAATAATTGAAACAAGTACTATAGGTCGTTCGGGATAAAGTGAGCACTAAAAATTTAACATTTGAAAAAAAATCACTAGCCGTTACTGCATATAATTCAACATAAAGTACAGTTGCCTTACTGCTTGCATGGTTGGCAGCGAAACTACGCAATATAGGTCCGTGTATTTTACTGTTTTAATTCAACAATACTGAAACAAAATCAACCGAAATTGTCATAAATGCATTTTATGTAATTAAAAAAATTTTTTTTATCAAACAGTATCGAGTCATACTAACTACAAATTTTATCTTTTACGCGCAAACATCAAGTGACATGTCCAGAGAGGTTAGGTATTTCCCGGCGTCAGCCGTTACACGGGGAAGGATACGAATTGGTTGAAAATAGAACTTTAGCAGGGCCTTTTTGAGTGCTCACTTTATTCTGAATTGCCTATACTTATGTTCATGCTTAAGTAGTGTTTTCAATTAAAACCAGAAATATGTACGACTTATTGTGTTCACTTCAAGCAATGATTCACAAAGTATTACTTTAAATGAGTACTGCATAATATAAATGCACAGTTACAAAATAAGTTATTCTTGTTTCCCAGGTATTCATAATCAAATAAGCGTTACGTATTCGCGT
>PNEQ01046283.1:16010-97473 GCA_003012365.1 Medauroidea extradentata
AGTCCAAGACGTATGTGGAACGAAACGAAAAAAAAAAAAAAAAAAACTTACGTACAAAACATAACCTCACATCTTATCATAGTTTCAACTACTTTCTGCTCCGTTAAAGATTTTTGTACAGTAATTTTATCTCTGGAAATGTTTTTTTTCTCGCAGAAATTTACATTGGCCAATTCCACTTAAAAATAACTCAGTGTTACGTTACGTTTACAGTTTATACTGAAAATTTTGCAGCATAAAAATGTTTAAATTTCACCAACTCCACCCAAAACACGTATATTATCGCTTAGAAATAATCACTATATATGAACGGAAAATTTCCGATTAACTTTTGAATATAGGCCTATCTAAGCCTAGCGTTGACGGTGGCCAAATGGCCTCCCACCGAAGCGATCCGGGTTCGATTCCCGGCGCGGTCGGTCCCAGAATTTTCGCACGTGGGAATAATGCCGGACGATGCCGTTGGTCAGCGGGTTTCCTTGGGGATCTCCCATATGAACGTTACACCCAGTAAATAATATAACTGCAATATTTTCGTAAATCCTTAGTTAACCTTATGTACACTACCGTAACGGCAGAATGATGTGGGGTCAAGCACGTGTTCAGTATTAGTAAGAGCAGTGCATTTTTTAGCAGTAACATCCGCACTGCAAGGACCTAATTATTAAAACAAGAAAATATTAATTTCACTGAAGTCAACAAACGTTAGCATCTCCTAAAATCTTAAATTTTCGTCAAGCGCAACGTGTATATAGCAATACTGTTTTGGCAGTTTACAAGCTTTTTAAAACTGCCAGAAAGATTATTACAAAATCACAAAATTAAATGTTAGTACACTAAACTGGTCATTTTATCACTTTATTCTCAGAAACCACAAAATAATCAAATCCATCATTTCAATGCAAGGTTATGTAGTCCGTTGGTAAGCTAAACGTAGTTTACATTTACAAACTTCAGTTCATTTATATTTGTATGATTATGCTCCATATAAACTAAAACGCCATTTAAGTAAAATGTTCTTATCGGCAAGCATGTGTGTTTTGTATGTTTTCACGTAGAACGTAATTTTGAGCGAATGAAGTGTTCTGAATATTTCTTTAGTCACATTAAAAAAACTACTGAATTAAAACATATTTGAACACACTAAATAAGCATGTATTTGATGTCCCTTATTTTATATATTTTAAATAAATTTTAAAAGAAGGGAAAAGTATTTAAAAAATGGAATTGTCGATGGAATGTACCCAAATATATATTTCAAATGGGTAACTGCTGTTAATAAAATAGACGTTTAGCTGTTTCATGTTGGTACAGATATTGTAGCGATACTTATTCGTATACTTCATCAAGTTGAGCTTGGCCTAAATAAGTACTATTGCGTATTGAAGGAGAGGTTTATGTAGTCATTGCTGAAATACGTAATGCTTAAAGAACAAGATTAATTCATGAAGAACTACTTATTTACAAAGAAAGCCTCTTGCTATGAATTCCACCCTAATTTATGTGACTGCTTAGTATGTTGACTTCATTCTAAAGTGACAGCAATAATTTGAAATCAGCTTTTTCGTTTCTTACAAAAAAAAATTATTTACAAAATTGTCTGACATATTATCTCAAACCTGTTTGAGAAACTGCAAAGGTTACGTCCGGTGGAGTCGTACGGCGAATTAGAAAGACTGTATAGCTTTACGAATTTTATCCGGATTGTATTTCCTTCAGAAAATCAAATAGTTGTTAAAATATGTTTTAAAAGAGCTTACACTTAAAAAGAAACAAAACGGAACAATACAGATTTATATTCCGTGAATTGTTGAACAAATACACTATTTTTCGAAGCGGGAAGGTCGTAAAGTTTTTAGAACCTGTGTTTTTTTTTGTTGAAACTCGACAACTCTTTGAAAATATGTTTTGATAGTAAAAAATAGTTAATATATAAGTCATTGTTTTCAGCCATGTAAAGACTTCATAACGTGTAGTTAGTTACTAGTTGCTCTTGAATAGTGAAATAGTTAAATTCATCAAAGGAAGTGGACTCCATTGGAATTGAATAGAAACTATTTTTATCAATAAAATATGTCGCTGAAATAACCAGTAGGAATTAAATCATTTCAATGTAATATGTTTTATATTATGCAGTAAAATTTATGATTTAGAGACTATAAATTACTATGAGTTCCTGTTTTACAGTCAAAATTGCCTGGTTGTGAACTCATTTCACAGTTTCATAATTTTGATTCCCCATTCAGTGGCAATCTATGCATTTCATTTCAGTATGACATGTAAGATTATATACACATTTGTATAGTTTCCTTAAATTAAATTATACACATACTTTTGCACTTCTCTGCAGGAAAACAAATCCGACCTATAATAATTTTTTTTTTCGGGTTCATTTCTTCCCAAATAATAAAACACACATACTGTAGGAAGCGGGGGACGTAGGACGACTTTGGGACATTACAAAATTATTTTTCGCTTATATGCCATATCTCAGTAAAACAATTAACTTGCTATAAAATCTAAATAATGAATGTCCACGAGACATTTAATTAATATTTACTCAAAGTTGACACGCATAGAAAATTAAAATTGTGTAATAGTATATAAATTCATCTCCTCTTACTGTAATTAATATATAGTTACGCTACAAACATTCTCCATTCCATAGTTTTCTCACCTTTTCATAAAATAATTTCCTACTTCCAAATATTTGTACCGGCTCAACATCACGTAACTGGCGATGTAATTCAAGCATATTACTGCAATTTTTTTCCATAGAAGTTACCTTTGATGTATCATGAAAAGCTGTTCACACCTTTTTTTCCGTACTCAGATTACGTGTAAGTAATTTATACTGAATTCATTTTGTAAAAGTAAAATAATTGTATTGAACAACTTTATTTCTTTGAGTGCACTATTTGAAGTGCTTACAATTATGTGTATAGTGAGTGTTAATTACAATCAAACTATGAACTAGAAAATATTAATCAGTAATACACGTAATTTTAAGGTTACTATCTTGCATGAAGCAAAATCGTAATCATTTAATTCAACATAAAACATAAAATAAGGCTTATTCTAGGAAATCGTACAGAGAATAAAAAAAAGCGTGAAGCACATTTCAACAGATTACAGTATACGTGTGCATATGCTCAACTTATAAACTTCACAACTAAATTATTTAAGTTCTGACAAACGGAGATTATTTAACCAAAACATTAGAATGACTTCGCTATAAGAAGTAATTTACTGAAAATGTGACAACCACAATTACAGAAAGTATTTTAAAAAGGATAGTTAAAGTTAACTGGACTTAAATATTATGTTTTTCTCATACCATCAAAACCATTTACACATTACTTAAGTTGTGGTTCAGTAACATAACTAAACACTTGTTAAAATGTAATATGTATGACAGTGAATAAAATGAATGGCAGCTGGCCTTCCGTAAGTTACAGGATCTTGTTGTGTCTGAGAGAAATACGCTAAATGATGAAATATATGTTTTCCCCTTTCTTCTTTTCTTTAAAAAATGGCATCGTGTGGATTTAATTTGAAACTAATATATTGGAACGTTTGCAACTAATTAAAACGATCGTGAGAAGTTGAATAAATCACATTTTTAAATATTACGCTATCATTTCGTTTATTTGAAGTAAGAAAGTTTCCAATTTCTCTGAAAATGAATTTTTGTAATAAAAATTTTACTAAACATTGTAGCAGATTGCACAGATGCGGAGAAAATTATTTAGGTTAACGTGCATTTGATTATGACAATGTAAAAAAAATATGTTCTACTGAACGCACATTGTTTTTAAGGCACATGGCAATGAAAAGTTTTTAAAATTTAGAAGTTTTATCATATTCACTATTGGCAATTGGCACAGTAAGTCATCTCCAGTATATTTTATTTGGAATGTATATAACTATCTCCAATCGGAATATATATTTGGTTTCCACACAATATCCTGAGCATTTGTACAATGCCTAACGTTATAAACAGTATTTTTTGGCATTATTCCCATTATGAAAAAAAATATTTTGTTATATCAGTACAATATCATAATTCTGGCTGCGACCTTGTGCTTCCTGAAAAGTTGCAATGATGGATAATTTTTAAAGCATAATAAACCAGGTTTTATAATTTCAAGACCAAATTTCATTAATTCCGTAAACGGACTACTTAATTAGCTAACAAAACCACAATTTAATAAGCAGACCACAAAAATACATAAAAACGATTAATGTTTGAATTATTTAACACAATGTTTTTTTAAGCTAACAGAATTAGTAACGTCATAGCAAAAATATTGAAAATTTATAGAATTATTTAAACACAATTAAACTAAATTTGCAGTTTTGGGAATAACTTTGCAGTCCATTAAGCGTCGGGATTTCTGTATAACCTGGTTTCTTCGAACCGGATGTCCCACTGTTTACGAAATGTAAGAATTTTAGTGAAATACACGTTTAATAAAACCGTATTAGTTAAAAATATGCCTTTAAGACAAATACGTATTTTAATTTTTTTACAACAATAATAGTTATGCGCGGGATGTTAATTTTTTTTTACGAAAAGGCCTACTTTCTACACCTCTGACGGAAAATTGATTGAAAGTGATACCTTTACGGAACAAAATTATAAATAATTTGCAAGACACTGTTGCTCGGATATTGAATATTGCACTGTAAATAGTGCAACAACTAAATCGAACTAACCAGAGCAGAGAGGAGATAATTTTGGAAACCTGCTCTGTTATGAAACAACGTTTACGCCCCATTATGAAATCAAATAATGGGAATAATCAATGCAACTATCATAATGGCAGAGAATTGCTGTTATGAATCCAAAGCAAATCGTAGACTTACACGAACTGATATTTAAGACCTAACGCGTAACATATTTCTTTCGTGCTATAATCAGTTGTAATGTTGAGGTTCTTCATAACTTTCTCATATGGCTAGAGGTCAGTATTTAGATTTCACGACCTTTCAGACTGATGCTTTCATGTTTTCTGTTTTTGCGCAGAAGCAAAGTAGGAAATTCTGAGTTAGTGTTTTTGGAATGACAGCTATAGTTCAGTCTGCCAAATACTATAGAACTAAGCATTTTTCAAGAATTTATGTAGATACATCTATTCTGTCAGCTTTAAAAGTGATGCGTGATAAATGAATTTTAATATATAATTTAAGACCCGTACTGGAGATTGCTTCGTTAACTAATGAACAAGGTAATATTTACATCACCGTTTCACATACATTAGTAGTTTCTACACAACGCTAAAGATTCAAATTGCGATTTTAATAGAGAATATGGAAAAATGCTGTTTTTAAAACGCCTTCAGAATGTGATAGGGTGGGTCAACGCTAAAAGAGGCAGAAATGAAGCAGTGGTTTTCCACAAAATTATCCTTAAATTCCTCAAAATGAACAATGGGACAGCTGCACAAAGCACGCTCATTCAAATTACGCGTAAATGAATGCATACCACATAGTGGAATTATTGCTGTAAATAAAATACGCGAGAAATCTCGCTCGGAGGGAGTTCCCGGTGAAACTAATTTATGATGGGTTGTTTGACGCAAAGCTCGTCCAGTTATCCGATTTAGCGGCTGCCACTGACACCGAAATGAGATTAGTTAGAAATAAATTGGAAATACAATATAGGTTTTTACACTGGAAAATATGGATACAGTCAATCCATAAACGGTATCGTTTATCATTCAGTATATTGTTGTTTGTGTTTCTGACAGAAAATTGATTTAGATTAAGCAAAGCGATGTCATCCTGTTGAAGTAAGCTGAAATTGACAACATTTTCTTTCTTTTATCACTTAAAAGTAATCGCAAAATATGTTATCTGACAATAAAGAACTCGTTTTAAATTTTACTAGCAGTAATTTTTACAAATTTAAGGAACATTATATTTTAATTTTAAAAAATTCTAGTTTTCTTCCTTTTAATATCGTGATGGTCTTCTTTGAAAGACGCCAGTTCTCATGTCGACCAAATATAATTCCGGTTCCAACAGTGTCCTAGAACATACAAAATGAACTATTTAGCGCTTTCAACAGCAAAATTAACATATGATAGGATGTCATATAACATTAATGGACATAGGATACACATTACTACAAATTACAATGAAATATTTTAGGCCTATATGACCTCTCTCCTATTGGAAATTTTAGGTAACTAAGTGGTCATGTACCTGTATTCAATAAATTACGTTATTAAGCTTTTATTACTTCTAAACAAGATTTACTAGATTCAGAATAACTAAGAGTGTCACAGATGAATTATACTTAACTACTAATTATTAAATTACTAAATTCAACATGGCTTGTTTTTTTAATGATAATTGCCGCATGTATTAAAGTTTGTAGACAATCAGGTAGGCATCAGAGATCGACAAAATTTTCAAAACAAATATTTAATGATAACGATCTTGTAATTTAATGTCATATTTTGCTTTTAATATGTTTTCACTTAATTATTCTTTAAGTTTTAATGCGGACATTTAACAGCAAAGGAGTAAATACTTAAAAAAAAAAAAAAAAAACAACAATGTTCTGCATGTTACTGAAGGTTTGTAGTTCAGCTATATTATTAAAAATAATCATGTGATCAGAAACTTCAATTAACAATTCCATTCAAATCATTTTGATACGCGATTTTGTAAAGAGTCGATTAAGAACCAATGGAGAACAGAAACAACCATTAAATAAATAAGTTACTAGAAGGATTAGCCTACTTTTATTTGTAAAAAATAAAGGTAAATTTATTTATGGTAAATTTTATTTAATGTATAAAAACTGAAATTTACAATAAAAAGCACATTTATTTATAGAAGCATAGTGCATCATAAATCACAGAACTCAGATTGCATTTTCTTGTAGTTAGACGACTATATGGAAAAGGTTGGTAGATTTAATATGATGGGCCATTTATGATCCATGCATAAGATAATTTAATTCTACATACTTCTTTTTTACTGCAACTGACTGCGTAGAAGGTTTTTAAAGTAAAAGTTAAGTTATAACAATTTCGCAGTTAACGTCAGTAAAGTAATGGTACAAAATCACATTTGAAACAGTGTAGATAATTTCATGAGTGTATGTAAATACTAATATTATGTGCATTAAAGTGACATTATTTTTACGTCGTTCCTACACTTATACTGTTTACTAACGCTGTTCATTCAAGCTCACAACTTGTTCGTAAGTATGCAGTGCTCTTCAGATAGTGCTACAAGCATTATATAGCTGTGTGGAACATTACGCAGACGTTATAGATGGGTTGAACATATCAGAAATATAATTTAGGAATTTTTATACTTTAAAAACGGTTTACTATTGATATGATCGCGTTTGTGACTTTTTAAAGCATCAAATTTAGTTTGAGTCATATTTTTTTTTAGTGCCAACGAAAGCAATATAAGTTCGTTAACCACCGACATGATTTGCTATATTAGTGCATTTGAGAATATCACACAATTTGTTTATTTGCGGTAGTAAAAACTACACGATACGAACTTATTCCGATGCACCACATTGATGGAGAGTTTGGCCCCGCTAGACTTAGAGATTAAGAAACAGATAGAGATAGAGAAAGGGGAGAGGAGAGGGATAGTGTGTATATGTCCAGCAGTGCCCTAATTTGTTTCAGGGAGTAGTATTGTGGGTTTCGTACTGAGTATGTGAGCTGGAGACGGTGAGAGGACCTTCTGCAGCTGTCTAAGTTATTTAAGGTAATTGTAAAAGTATAGTACACGGAGTTGGCTGACAGAGTAGATGTCAAGCATGAAAGTTTTAGGGAAAGATGATTTATTTCATTCTTCTTGGCACCTTGGACAAGTTTAATGACAGGTACACAGAAATACGACAAAAAATATATTTTCTATATATATATATATATATATATATATATATATATATATATATATATATATATATATATATATATATATATATATTGTTCGGGAAACGTATTTTTTTGGCAAATTCAGTGTAATATTCTTATGTAATTAACTCTTTACCCTATGACAATGTTCCTGTTTTAAATGAAATCAAATTTATTAATTTTTTCGTTAAGCTATTTAGTATCTACAGTTGGTGTGTGTAATAGTTTTCCTTTGTAACAAATGTTGGAAAATTTTCAACTATATGACAGATATTGTGCTGTAACCTAAAATACTTACAAGGCAGCCTTTTGAAAATAATTATTAATGCAATTTGAAACAAATATCTTAACACTGAATATTTTTCTACAATGCTGCGTACTTGCTGCATTTGGCAGCAGTCAGTACAATAGTTTCCGAGTAATTATATAATGAAACTTTTATTTTTTACATGGAGTGCTACATTACAAAATGGTCAAAAGAGACTCCGTCTTATTACACTAAATCAATACAGTTGATACAGTATTTATATGGAACTCTACATCAGATTGAGTTTAAAATGGCCAAATGGTTTAATATAGTTTTCAAATAAATTTTTGAAACATATGTTCACCATTTTTAAACATTTGTCGTTTATACGTTGAAGTCACATGTGTTATACTAGCACATTTGTAATACATTCGTTCCAAACTGGGAGGGTATTCGTTGAGAAGTTTTCTAAAAATGCGAGTAAATAGTTTTTCATCTAAAGTTATCTTCAGAAAATGGCGATTTTGAAAATTAATATATCCTACATATAAAACAATTTGATAGTTGTTTTTATAAACGTAACGATTGGTTTGAATCTACCTATTTCCGAACTATTTTTGTGTATTAAAGTAATGCTTTCCTTCAAATAGTAGACTTATAAAAATGAATAAACAAGTGTGTGTGTGTATATATATATATATATATATATATATATATATATATATATATATATATATATATATATATATATATATATATATATTCAGCGTGGACCAGAATTCACGTGCTAAACTACGGGACGGGATTGATTATATATAATAAGATGGGATTACACTGACCAACACTATTGTGTGGTGAATATTTAGGGAGCTACACGACGTCGAATACAAAATTTTGAAATACATTTTTTGAAAAATACTAGAAAGTATAAGAGATGGAGTCACCAAAATTATTGGCATAGAGCTCTAAGAATCGAAGCAAATAAAAAGTGTGGAAATGTGGCTGAAGTAACGTTTTCCTTCATTATTTATCTAGGGGTTTCTTAAGCTGTTTGTGTAAGTAACTTTTAAATACTAAGCAGAAAAAAATGTTCCGTGCATATCATTACTTATCGCGCAAAATGATGGGGAAAGTACTCCTTGCGTAGATTCACTCCGATAATCCGTTTTCGAGAAAATGCGAATCATAATACGAAGATGCAGTGTAACCCCGCATAGGTAGACAATACAACGTCTTTCTGAACCATGCCAATTGCAGCATTGAATGGTTGCACTGAGTACAGTAGCGATATTTGGGTAACGTTATGACAACGAAAAAGTATTGTATGAACGATACTGTAGGGTGCCAAGTTATTTCATTTTATTTTTACACGAAACTGCTGAAGATATTCTCAGCCCGTCTACAAAATTAACACACTATTGAAATAATAACGTTTAAATATGTAGCATTTTTATTATAATCAAGATTTTGGGACACCACAAAGATGTTAAAAACAGCTTTCTTTAGTACTAACGTCAGCAAAAAAGTACCACTCGATTTCATAAGAACAAAGTCACGCAAATAGCCTACGTACGCCGAAATGATAATATATTTGTTACTACCTACAAATAAAAGTGTAGATTCATGACTCAAAGGGCCGGTTTCACCAACCTCTGTTAGGCATTTAACATTTGTTAAAGAGGATTAACAGACGATTAAACGTGTAAAATATTCAGTTCATCCTTTCTAACAAATATAAAATGCTTAACAGAGGTTGGTGAAACCGAGCCAAAGTGTCACAGAAAAGTTAATACAAGAAAAAATACTTCGCGCCAACTAGTGGTCACGTGTAGGAAAATCGGCCTAATCACCAACCGGTTTTCGCGTCTCACGCGTGGGAAGTTACATTTCGCTACATACATAAGGCTCTTAACAGAAATTTCTTGAGAGCTTATTATGTTAAAATGAGGTGGAAATGGAACAGTGGCGGAATGCAAGAGGAAGGAAATGAATCTTGAGAAAACACGCTGGCTACAAGTAACTACAGACATCAACCACTCCTTTAATAGTTAGATTAAGAGGGATCACGTGTACAGAACAAGGGACAGAGCACTAATAGGAGCAATGCATACAAAATACGTAATTATTAACAACAATAGGTATTTACAATAAGTGTTCGAATTGCCGTCCGCCCACTTCAGCACACAGCGGGCAACGACGGATCAGGTTGACCTGTACTCGTGCATAAATATTTGGTATGGCACGTACACAATAAAATGCGGCTATCACACGTGCCACGAGATCTCCCTGACTAGTCACAGGCGTCTCGTAAATCAGGGAGTTGACATGACCCATTAAAAAAAATGGAGTCGTCTAGAGATCAAGCCGGCCAATGGATGTGCCTTCCTCTGCCTATCCAGCAATCTGCAAATGTGGTGTTAAGATGGCGGCATACGGCAGCCGAAAAATGTGGTGGTGCCCCATCATGCTGAAACAACATGGTGTGGCAAATTGCTAATAGTAGTTCCCCGAGAAATTCCAGCAATACATCCTTCTGGAACGTTAAGTAATGGATTCCACTGAGGCGGTCAGGTAGCAAATAAGGTCCCAACAAATAATTGTTGACAATGCCAGCCCACATGTTGACCCTGTAGTGCACTTGGTTGCCCATAGCGTGCATGTGGTGGGGATTGTGGTGGGCTCAGATGTGGCTGTTTCTGTCGCTGTTGTACTCATTGTAACCATTCAATGCTGCAATTAGGATGGCTAAGAAAGCCGATAATTGCCTACCACTGCAGGGTTAGACTGCGCCTACGTATTTTGATTCGCATTTTCTCGATAACTGTTTATCGGAGTGAATTAACACAAGAGGTACTATCCCCTTAATTTTACGCGATAAGCAATGATATGCATAGAATATTTTATTACCGCTTAGTATTTAAATGTTACTTATACAAATAGGTTGAGTAACCCCTACATAAGCAATGAAGTGGGACGTTGAATCAACCACATTTTTACAGATTTTTTTTTTTGCTCTGATTCACAGAGCTCTATGCCAATTTTGGTGGCTCCAACTCTTATACTTTCTAGTATTAAAAAAAAAAGTATTTCAAAATGTTGTTTTCTACGTCGTGTATCTCCTTCAATATTCACCACACAGTGGTGTTGGGCAATGTTACCCCGCCTTATTTTACATATTCAATCCCGTCCCGGAGTTTGGCACATGAATTCTGGTCCACGCTATATATATTTTCACACTATATATATACGGTATAACATCTTTGAATGTTTCTTGCAATGGGGCAGAAAAATGTACTGCACTGTTGTGGAAATGCACTATTGCAAAATTACGTGGCCCCAGAAAACTAATAGGAGAATAAGAAAAAACAAACGAAAAAAAAGAGAAAACAAGCCTAGTTAGGTTGTAGTCAACACATCCATAAACCAAAACAAAAGAACATGAAAGGTGCCATAAGGAATTAGTCAACAACAAATACAGAAAAATAAACATCCAAAAATAAAAGTCGAAAGACAAATCAAATAATCTGTAAAAACTCAGGACACCACAATGGACGACTTGAAGTACACGCCCCCTGACGTCATCGCAGGGGAAAAGTACTTTGGGAAACAAAGCTAGTTTACAAACATGCCGATTTGTTAGTTGGTAATTGCAGAAAGCAAAAATGTTGCGCATTCATAGATTTGCACGCAAGGGTAAAAAATAGTAGTTTCTACTTCATGGTTAAGATACGGAAATAATGTTTACCTGAAAAAACGGTAAATTACAAACAAATAATAAATTTTCTTGACGTACATCTCATCCGGGTCATTTGACGCCAAACCACGGCCGTAGAAGAACTACGACCGTGCGCCAAACAGCTAAATGAAGGTTATGTTCGGCTGCGGTATCCATGGAGATAGGAATTGTTTCACACACCTGACTGAAGCTCCGCCTCTTTTCAAGTCGTCCATTAAGTCACAACAGGCAATACTGGACACAAGACAAGAAAACAAAGACGACAATGTCACAGACAACAGACTAGACACAACGATGAAGACACAAAAGAACACAGTAGATTTCTTAAGACCGGCTTTTCACGACGTGTCGGGAGCTGACATCTGCTCCCGTCTTCAGGTGAAGTAAAAGTGAAAACTGGAAAAAATTGGGCAGTACTTATAGTCTGCAGCTATGCTACTAGCGCGACAAATGGCGGTAGAACCATTTCATTGGTAAACATTGCCATAAACGCGTGGGTTTTATTTTAACAGTGCAGGTTCTTGCCCACAGAGTGCAACTGCTTTACTGTACTATGTACCTACGTTTGTACTATCCGTGTTTCAAATCTTAGATGATATATCCGTCGCAACGATATTAAAGGAAAAGGTACGTTAGTTCGATGACACGCCTTACAAGATAGTCGCAACGCCTGCATATGTTTCTGACGTTACAAAAATACATTACTTTTTACATACGATTTTCTCGAAAATTGTTAACTCTAGCTATTTTGAACAAGACGACTTTTTTTTTATTAATCTTCCGTGCCGGTTTACTATTCTGTAGTAGAACATGAATTACAGTAAAGTGTTCCGAAGTTAGAAGCAGAAAAAAAGTGTCGTGCCCCTTTTGAACAACGATGGGTCAATAACATTACTAAACTGAATTACTGAGGATAAAGTAAATCATTTATAAGACACCGTAGAAAGTTTCGTTATTTAATATTAAGTAGGATTTGAAATTTTAATTAAAATGTAATTATAAAAAATTATATTTTCAAGATAGCATTACTCCGACAATTTTCATTATAGGGACAAATTGAAAACATATTTTCGACATGTTTTTTGCGAGCTATCACCACACGAAATTAACACACGCGTCCTGACTCATTCAGTGTATCAAACTTGGTATGATTTCTCTCTAATTTATCGTATGATGACGATTCATATAAATCTCTAGGAAGATTTTCTCATTGAAATTTAATTCTTGACGATATTGCTAGGAGCGCTGCACCTATGGTGATGGCTGGGAGGAGGTTAGGGGTGCGAGGTAAAAGAAAGCAGGCTGTAAAGATCCCGAGAGCGATGGCGGAAAGCGGAAAAGAGTGCCATTTTCAATCCTTTAACCCTCGTCCTCACTTCCCTGCACCCCTTCCTCGACGAGCCCTCGAACTGTGGGTCGAGTGATGTGTTCTGCGGCACCGCGAGGAAATTACATTCCGCGGGCGACCGTCAGGAGCGCTCGTGTCGCACTTTTACAGCCCGGAGGAGCTGCTCGCTCTTCTCCAGAGTCACACTCCATCTCCGTCATTGTCTCATACGAGAATACGCTCTGCTCGATCTCTCTCTCTCTCTCTCTCTCTCTCTGCTCTCCACGCGACAAGAAAAAGCTCCTGGGAACTCTCCCTCGAGGCTGAACATGACACATCAAGGCTCCGTCACACCACTCGCAATAAATCACAGCAGAGTCTTCCCTCCTGACAAGTCCTCAGCGGTGAGGTAACTTTTCAATTCCCGCCGTAGAGAACTTGATTAAATAAACAAGCGCGAGTCTTAACGTTAGGTTGATTTCAAACATGAGATGCACAAATTATTTACTTTTTTTTTTTTTGCAGTTTTAGGCTGGGGTTATACGAGTTTTGAATTTGTCTATATCTCCCAATGTCTTAAAGTTAACAATTTCAACACTCGATGTAGTCAGTCAGCCACAATCTTTAGTAGAAACATTGTTTCGTTGTAGAGTTTTGTCAGTGACTGCTGATGTAACTTCACACAGTATATTGCACATTCGTTTACAAGGACATACAGCAACTAAGAACGTTCAGGACTGATACGAAACTACTGGGATAATGTCGCCTAATGCTTTGAACTCAACATTTAGGTCTTTAGCACTGTTGAGGGGTGACATGATGTGAGCATGGAGTAGCGCTGGAATGAAGTGGCGGGGGAAACCGGATATCCCCGAGAAAACCCGCCGACCAGTGGCATCGTCCGGCACGATTCCTATATGCGAAAATCCGGGGACAGATTTCGCCGGCAAGCGGACTCGGATCACCTTGGTTTTTGGTCGAGCGCTCTAGCCACTGCGCTAACCGAAGCCCCTAACGCACTAATTAAAATATAGTTAATTAATTGTCTTAAAATAAGAGAAGGAAATATTTGTTGAACAGGAGTAAAAGTTACATAATTTGTTACTTTTGGGCCACTATAGACGCTCGGCGTTTGAGCTGAACAACGGTCAGACCTTACTGAGGCTTTTTTTTAGTGTTTATTGACTAATGTCTGCAACGATTAGTGTAATACCTTAAGGAGTGTGACTTTATTTTATGCTATTCATTTATATTAACTTTTCGGTATATTCCCTATAGTATTTACGCTATCAAGTGATAAAATACATAGTAAAGTAGGGGCCGGAAAATTTCGCGGATTCAATGACCTGCAAGCTAGAATCCATTATCCTATGCATATTCAAGCCACGTCTATTCGTTCATTGTCTGTTGTTCCACTGAGTAGCAGCTAGTGGACAAATGGTCGGGGCTTGATTATGCATAGGTTAGTTGATTCTAACATGCAAATCATTGAATTAGCGAAATTTTCCGGCCCCTATAAATAAGTCAACAGAAAATTCGCCTACGAAAGCTCAAGAGAGATAACGAAGAATCTACAACATCTGCAACAAAAAATGTCTGTCTAAACATCTAAAAGTTAAACATTACAACACAGTAATAAAATCTGAAGTACTGTATGTCATTGAAATTCTTACACTCAACAGAAAAGAAGACCTTAAAAACATCCTAAAGAGGAACGAAAAATAATGAAGATTCTTGGACCAAAAGGAACAGAAGAAGGGTACAGACTGCAATCCTGAAAAAACAACAGGAAACTAATCCAACCTCATGGCAGATCAAAGAAAGAGAAGATAAAAATACTATGGGCACATCCACCGACTCCCAGCTAAAAGATTCATACACACAATTATGACTTACATACAACGATAGCGACCACACTCTGGAACAAATAAGTCTTAAAAGACCTAGAAAATGCTCAAATAAATACAAGGAAATGTTAGACAGAAATACATACAGACGAAATTAACAGATTGGAAGTGCAGTCGAAAAACGAATATGTTAAGAGACTTGGGGCAAACAAAATGACTTTGTTTGCTACTAGCAAACCAAGGTAAAAAAAATACAACTCCAATTCCTTTTGTTTGTTTACTTGTCTATTTGTTTGTTGTTTGTATGTACTCTCTGGTTTCCTGTGACACACCACTTGTTGTAATGGCGTATGTCCAAAATACTTCTTTAGTTTGTAACTTGCCCCCATTGCAAGAATAGTTCAATAATAATAATAATAATAATTATTATTATTATAACAATAACAAGAAAACGAGACATGAAGCCCGCTGAACTTAAAATAAATTAATGTTTTAAAACTGACACGCTCAGTCGTTACAAATTTGTCTATTTCCTGTACTGGTATTAAAGAGCTACCTTTAAAGTATCGTTTAACGTACAAGTAAGCACTTATCGTACAAATTACAATATCAAGAATACAGTTATTCTATTAGCAGATAGATTTCATGACACATGTAACAGACAAACAAAACACAATTTGTATGTCTTTACGCATTGTTACAGACACAGTGTACATTAAGTGCAAAACGTTTATTAGAAAAAGTAACATAAGTTAAGTACGGCCATTATGTCCGTAATATTGCAAAACTGTAGAGTGTAGAAGATTTGTTTAAAAGTTTGAAAACGGTTAACTGATATTAATTAGTTCCCAGGAAACTCAGAGAAGTAAAAAAAAATATACCATCACTGAGATGTTTCATTTGAACAGTTGAATTTAAATGTGTTAGAAATGACCTGTAAATGTAAAACATTAATTTAATATAGATTTTTGTGACAGAAAAATAGCCTGCTTATTTTATCTGCAGTTAAATTCGATCTTAAAACTAGTACCTTTGAAATTTTTTAAAAATAAACGTGTTAACAAACTACAAACAAACTGATGTGAGAAAAAAATATAAATCTCTAATCAAATCCGGCCGAAAATTGTAAAATGCTGCCTAAAGAAACAAACCGCGAGTGAAGTTGCGATAAAAAAAAATATGTATACACCCAATTTTATTTCATAAATTTTTCTTCTTTAAAATATAGTCTATTACTCCTCAAAGCAAACATTGCATTTTTCTTCAGTGTTAACTGCAGAACAGCAAGGGTAGCATTCTTGTTGTATATTACATTGAACATAACGTTCACTATGTTTGCTGCTTACTGACAAATACATTTGAAAACCTTCCAAACTTTCTATTTTCTGCCGGTGGTGTAATATCGAGCATCATGCATAAATTTACAGTATATGGACTTGGTGTCTAGTACATAGGTACCGAATCAGTTCAAATTGTGCAAAACAGAAACATAATGCAATTATTATCTGAACCATTTTCTTTGACGTACAAAACTGCAAGAGATGTTGATGAGGCAGAGGTTTTCCGATACTCAATAACGTTCGTTAATTGTATAATACCCACCCCTGTTATAGTCTGTCTCACGAAAGAATTAAATTTTTTGACAGTTTTGAAGTTTATCATGTGTACCAATTTCTGCAGGAAATTACTTAAAATTTTTGTAAATTGCACAGTTTGAGACCCAGCTAAGTGTTTTGGTGCAAAAGTCACTTGTGGCAGAGGAAAACACTGCTTATTTCATGGAAACAACTCTAAAAATAAATGCTAACACAACTGTCAAAAAGTGGAATTCTTTTATGAGACAGACTATACAAGAATTTCTCAACCATCGCACAATGGCCAGTGTGCATAAAATACGTATGTGCTTATAAGAATTAAGCACAAATAGAAGAATATGTATAATTTCATATGCATAACCTTGTACTTGTAGTATGAAGTAAATATTGGAAAAGAGTAAGTACATGCTAGTACAATTGTCCAGCATTTACTAGGTATTTCAAATACTAACTAGTTTTGGCACGAGTAGCACTGGTGGTATCTAACCTGACCCGCGTGGTCAGTCTTGTTAGTGCCGCGCACCACGTAGAGTGAGGCAAGTGTAGTGAATGACGGACCCAGTGCACAGTTAGCATTTGTGTGCTAGTGAAATATGAGCCAGTTTTATTGAAGAAATGGCAAACTCCAACTGTTCATGCAGAAAAGTTGTCCGCAATTAATAGGTTACGAGCAAGCGCTTGGTAAGCATACAACAGGAAAACAAGAGAAAAAAAATAAAACCATGAATGTAGAATTAAAAAAGAAGACAGAAAAGAGTGCAACATGAAATAAGAATATAGTACTGAAACCATGGGAAAAAGAGTTGCTACAATTATTGGATGGAAAAGGGGAAAAAATCCATTAATTAAATACCAGGTACACTGAAAAAAGAGTATAGTTGCAGGTACCATATACTTCTGTTAAAATAGGGACAACAAAACAGTTTGGTTGTTGGTACTACCCTGGACAGTTCCTTCAACAATATGTTTTGTAGAAGAAACAAAGAGTCTTGTTGCTTTTACATACCAGATGGTAACTTCTACAGAACAGAATGCTGATGGAACTGTCCAAAGTAGTATCAACAACAGAACTGTTTTGTTGTCCCTATTTTAACAGAAGTATTGCCCCTACAACTATACTCTTTTATTCAGTGTAAAAACACTCATATTTAAAAAGTTCTCAGCAATGTTATTGTAATTTGTGGTAAGGTCTACGCACAGCGGAAACACAACAGCGTGCCCGTCTAAGCAACCAATGTGAATAATTATAACTACATAAAATATATTGGTTTGCTTTCTGTACTTTGATTGGAAATGAGAAATGACATTTCCTAGAAAGACACGATGTCTACCACATTTGTTTCTTTCTTTTAGGAGCAGTGTCTACATTGAAAACTAAACAAAGTACTGATGGCTGTGACAATGTAGATAACTCGCACCTGGGGAAGGATCACCCTCGCGGTCCACATAACGTTCTCTTCCAACATCATCATCTTCAGCCCAGTAAATCTTAGAACCTCTTGACACGGAAGAGACAAGGCGGATATCACGTGAACTTCCACGTTTAGTACTTTTGGAACAATTGCACTATATTGGAGAGAAATGGAAAAACTAAGATACGAGCGTGAACGTGTTTAACGTAGTTCTAATTGGTTAACAGATGCATTCTATTTACTAATGTATAGAATAGGTAACTCTCATGTCTGTATTTGTGTTTAACGATAAAAAAATGTTTGTTATTAAGAATAATTTGCCGATTGTACGTGTACTGGATTCCTGAAAAGTTCTGGGTGTATACGTATAGAGTTCGGTTACTGGACACGAGAATTTTACAACCCACTCACATGCCCTTTTAACTAGGCAGCGGATAAAGTTTGTGAAATTACATTCCTTCTTCTTTCTCTTGCTTGTCTGATTTCGTTATCTTCCCTGTGATCGTCTTCTCGCTCTACTTCGTCATAATTATTATTGTGTTCGTCTAATACCACTTCTTCGTCAAAACCTCCGTCGCCAATGTGCTTCGCTACATTATGTACTGCACAAAAGTTAACACATACAGAAGGAATTATATCGAGTCGAAGCCGACTTTTGAACTTATGATTGGGAACCTCATTTAACTTGACCGAACACTTTCTCAATTATAACTCTGTTCTAGCATGTATCTGGTGTACGTAGTCTGTTTGTCAAGGTGCGGTGCCTTGTATTATGTCATAAGCCATGGAGCGTTACCACATCCACTGTCAGCGATAATCACTGAATGGCCTCTGTAAGGCGCTATCATTGCTACGAGTGCAGATTTACGCAATACTTTGCTGTCATGAGTAGAACCTATTGACGTAGTATCGGCACTAGTAAACATCTCACGACTGTTACAAGTCGCTTGAACGTTAATGGACGTACGATCTTTTCTGTATACGTACTCGATATTGGTGGTTTCAGTATTTCCATATGTGTGCTTTCTAAAGTAGCTACAAAGCAAGGAAAATTAAACTTTCCTTGCCAGTCTTGCTTGGCTTTTTCTATTTCATGTACGTCTTCCCTCATTGTACGGCATACTGTAGACTAGTGCACGCCCATCTTCACCGACTTCTACCTGAAAACCTGGATCACCAACATATCATAAGAAAAGTAAAATTTTTTTCCTTACGTGATATTGAACCACCTCTCGTTACATCTGTATTGGCTAGAAACATATTCGCCAAATATTCCACGTTGTGCTCCTCAAACATATAGAGTGAACGATATATTCGAGCAGCACCTTTTCTTCTTGAATTGTAAACTTTTGGAGCACATACTCGTACACCTGCTTGCGTTTACAGTGTCATATCAATTGAGGAACGAACGAAGTCATGCAACAAGCAGACTTGCGAAATAAGATGTCTGTGCCTCAAGTATGAAGTAAAAGCTTTCTTTTATGCATACCTTTTCTGGCATGTACTGGAAAATAAGTATTTTCTAGTTCAGATAAATACTTGCAACTTTATACATACGAAACCTAGTATTTACCAACAAAACTATAAGTAAAACCATTTACTGCCTTCTATGCATACGACCCAATATTAATTTGCGCCAAGTAATCATCTGCCATCAACTAAATAGAAATAAATCATTTTAGGATTGCCAACAATTTTGGATATTTTACTTTAAATAAGACGTTTATACATCAAACTACTTTTAGATGTTTGCTGCCGGTCGTAACTTCGTGCAGCTAAGGCAAGGCCATTAGAATATTAATTTCTTACAGCTTGTGTTGATAAGCATCATCATATAGGACTTACTGGTAAACTCTTATTTATGCGTCATTTTAAATGACATATATTTTATTGGCGGTCTGTAAAACTACTAAGATAGCGTCTTTGACATGTGCACCTTGCACCGAATCTTATGAGACGTCTGAAACTGTCGGACAGAGTAAATTTATCAAGATATACACGATCACTACATAAGAGCTTATGAACAGAATAAAATATATTTACATAGACTGTGTGTTGATGTTATTTATCCCCGAAGAAAGAGAACAATCGCTACTAACCATTCTATGAAATTCATGAGAGGAGATATTTCAGCTGCAAAAATGCCATCCTAAGACATCAACTCTCCGCCGTCCACTTGCGTAATGGAAAAAGAAGTGCTGTAGAAGGAAATAGAATCTTATTTCCGGGCGGACAGTAGCATCAGGGTGGAGGGGAGGAGGGTGTCGCAACGTCCACTGGCCGAAGAGTTGAACAGCGGAGCGGAACCACCCTCTTGCTACTACATCCCTCTGGCGCGTCACATTATTTCTGCGAGGGAAGATTGATTTCCAGGCCAAGCAGCAGTGGCGGCCAGCTCCACAAGCCGATATGTAACTCACTTCTCTCGTGACGCCGCAGATTCAATTAGTTGGGAGGAGACCCCGGCGCCTCGTTAATTATTTGACAGTTGTGCTGTGGAGTCGCAACGACGCGCCCGGCCCACATTAAGCGTCGCTGCCGGCTTTGTCATGACGTCTAGCAGTGTGTGCCAGTGAGTGACTGGAGGCAAGTGTGTGTAGCAGGCTGCGAGCTTACAATTATCAACATACTTTATACAACATTCAGTCGTCTTTATTTAAGAAATGACTAGCTCTAGCTTATTATGCAGTAATAATCTAATTTCTATTCCACCACCATAGTTGGACCAATTAAATTTGAGTGATCACATTTTACTGAATTTAGAAACTGTAACATTATTAGAAAAGTAAGCAAAAATATAAAATGATTTAATATGTACGATATGTTTTAATTTTTTACCACGTTGTCTTACTGGATATAATATTCAACCTTTAACTAAAAGAAAATAAATATCAAATTCACTTGTTTTGCAAAATGTCTCTAGTAAATACGTTCCAACGCAGTAACCCTTTTTCGTGCTCAAAATTAAAAAAAAAAAAAACTAATTCCTTAAAATGATCGAAAAGTGTAATTTTTTATAGAATTTTATATTAGGCCATTTTCAATAAAATCGCTATAAAAAAGAAAACACCATATGTTTAAAATTTAAGAAGTAGAAATAACCGTAAATAAAATAAAAATTATTAAAATATGATTAATTTAGTTTTTAATGAACAAAGCAGAATGCATCAATTTACTACAACGATGTTTCATTCCATTGCAAACAAAACCAATTTTCCAATATTTTGATCTTTAAAAGCTTGACCAGTGAGTTTCGAGTATGTATGTCGGGTGATATACCTTTAAAATTTTCTGAAATTACAACTACTTCATATCCAAACCTCGTTTCCATTATTACAACACTATTTATTGGATAAGGTTTAAAATTTATAATCGGTAAGTTTCTTAAACTCGTTAACTTCGTCTGATATGTTTTGAGAGGCTTCCATTGTATTAATTATACGTAAAAAAGTAATAATAATTACGTAAAACACTAACACCATTCTCCGATAAATTTGAATGTCCAGCGACTGTTACTATTACGAAATTCAGTTTAAAATTCGTTAACATTTTCGTAAGAAATATTAAGCAAACTTATTTTTAATTAATTCTTGTTAAATTGCCTCTGCAGATGTAACTGAACAACACTCTTCGCTAGTTCAACGAGGAAAACTGTACTTTCGCTCCATATACCGAAGAAGGAAAAGACTGGCGCACCTTATCTTACATATTTCCTGCTCCGCTCTTAGTTTTATTTACATCTATTGCAATTTTTTACTCATAAATAGTAGCGAAAATTAACAGCAAACTCGAAGAGATCAAATACAATCCGTTCTTTTCAGAACGTATGGGACGAGTGTAAAATTTAAAGAAAATATTTTTGCAAGAAAACGTAAAAAACAACTCGATATACAAAACTTAAACTAGCGAAAATTATTATAAATCTTTTCGCAAATAAAATTTTTTAAATACTAATATATATAATATAATGCTTAAATGTGAAAAATGTATAAAAAATAACTAATATAAAACTTAGATTACATAAAGGGTTTCTAACATTAGCTAAAAATAATTCAAAACTAAACTAGAGAAGGTTATTGTAAAATGTGAAATTTGAGGAGAAACTTATAATAAATAATACAAAAAAAAAATCACTAACGAACTCATAAAAAAGGTGAATAAATAAATAATAATATATCTAATAAATTATAATTTTGAAATATATGAAATACTAACAGAAATTAATAATCGATTAAGGACATCTTCTTTTAATAATACAAACTATTATATAGATCCAGAATATTTTCTTTATGATATAAAACAAATTGTACAAACGTCATAACAGATTAGTAGAGCAAATTAATTTAAAACTATATTTAAAACTTATTATTAGTCAATATACAAGGAGGCCAAATATTGATGAATATGACGGCACATCTTTGAAAACTAAAAATAAAATTATTTTAAAAACAACTGAAGTAGATTGTTATTATAAATCTAACATTTTAGCTCAACTGGTAACATTTTAAAGAACAGTATCTCAATGGGAACAATACGAAATATATAATCTAGAGTTAAGAACAAATACTGTAAATACTATCCTTTAAAAGGAGCTTCTTATGTTGATTTTAAAAAATTAAAGATAAGCAAGCAGTTATAAATGTTAAAAATAATGATCAAAATGTTTCTTATGGTCCACGTGTATAAATACTACATCCAGCAAAACATGATGACAAAGAGTAACAAAATACAATCCACAAGTACACGAATTAAATTATGCGTTTGAAGGTTTAGAATTCCAGTGCAATTAGACAAAATATAATTATTAAAAAAAAATCAGGAATTTCTATTAATTTGTATGCATATGAAGAAAAGGAAAAAGAAAATGAGATTGAGTATATATTTTACACAATAAAAATAACAAAAATAAAACTGGTAAACACGCTATACTTATATACATTAAACATGAAAATAATTATCAATATTGTTTGATAAAAGACCTTACTCGACAAATAGGCTCTCAACATTCAAAGTAACATCGTAAATAATATATGTGTGATATGTGTTTACGACATCCTTATAGTGAAGATAAATTATATGAACACGAAGAAGACTGTAAAATTCATGAATATTTTGGAGTAGATCTTCCAGATAAAGAAAATAATATATTAAAATTTAAGAATTATATTCATTAATTGAAAGTTCCATTGGTTATATATGCCGATATTGAATGTTTATTAAAAAGTATATTAGGTTGTAATCCAGACCCAAAATTTATAAACAAATATGAATTGAAGAAAAAAATGTAGAGCGCTAACATAAGAAGATATTGATTCTACTTTATATAAAGAAATATCGCGAGAAAGATACCATTTACCAGATAAACAAATCAATAATGTAGAAAGAAAATTAAATATTTCTCTTAAACAAATAACTATCAAAATATTAATCAATTGGCTTTTTTATTATATAAAATATGAAAATTATGATTGTTGCAAACCTCCAGTATCTTATAACGAAAAATGATATTGTGTTTTTGTAAAAATGTTAATTTAAGAAGCAAAAAAAAAAAACATTTTAAAAATATACGAAAATATAATGCCAATGATTCCGCTAACAAAAATGTATACCACAACAATTAATTGTCAAATTTGTGAAAAACCATTATATAGTTATTCAGTAAAAGGTCATTGCCATTTAACTGGGAAATATCGTGGTGCAGCACACTCAAAATGAAAATTTAAATTATTGAAATACAAATTTTGTTTTAGTATATATTTATAATTTATCACTATATGATACACATTAATTTATAAAACGTCTTGGGATAAATGAAAATAGATTTGATTTAATACCAAGTTATGAAGAAAACTATATCTCTTTCACGAAAAAAAAAAAAACTGATGGTGTAAATATAATATTTACCGATTCATTTAGATTTATGACTTCTAGTACTGATTTACTTAGTAAAAATCTTACAAATGATAAACAAAAAAAATAATAAAAAAATAATGAAAAACTTAGATTACCTACATAAAGGGCTTCATCCAATAGACCCCGGTTACAAAAACTATACTCATCTATACTTACTCTACCAGGGGCATTTCTTAACTAACCCCACTGGGTACCTACAATTACATCTGTAAACACAACAATGAAAATTAGAAAAAATTAATGCCAATGTTTCTCCCATAGCAGACACAAAAAAATAACAGTAGTAATCACTGATTACTAAAATACTATTTCTGATAGCGAAACGCTGCAAGATTAACGATTTTTAGTCTTATTCATATTCATTCATTTACATTCACTGTAAAAATACTGTAAACATCTATCACAAAGAAATTATTTTTGCGATAATACTTTGAAAGTTGCGAGCCAATAAGTCGAGAAATGTATTTTATCCAACAATAGTGATCATTATTTTTATTTTTAATGTATAGAAGTATCGTGTGTTTACCAGTTTTATTTTTTTTTCTAGTGGATAAAATATATACTCAATATCATTTTATTTTTTATTTTCTTCACATGCATTCGAATTAATAGAAATCCCTGTTCTCTAGTCAAATAATTGTATTTTGTGTAATTGCACTGGAAATTCTTAACATTCAAACGCATCATTAAATTCGTGTACAAATGGTTTTTATTTGGTTACTATTTGTGATCGTGTATTTCTGGATTTAGTGCTGATATAAGGGAAAATATGAAACATGTTTAATCATTATTTTGAACATTTGTAACTGCTTGCTTATCTTTAATTTTTTTTGTTAAATTGACATGAGAAACTCATTTTAAAGGATAAAATTTATTTATTCTTAACTCTAGAATACATATTTCGTTTAGTACCCATTGAGACCCTTTTCTTTAAAATTTTTCCAATTCAGCTAAAATTTTTGGTTTATGTCTTATGTAATAATACTCTAAATCAATTGTTTTTAAAATAATTTTATTTTCAGTTTTGAAGGATGCGTCATCATATTCGGAATTATTTGGGCCTCTGTCTTTATTGAGTGGAAAATTATAATTTACTTATTTTGCTCTACCTGTTATTTTATTTTGTTTATTACAATTAGCTTTATACAATCAAGGAAATATTCTGGATCTATATAATGTTTTATATCATTAGTAGGATATGTCATTAATCGATTATTAATAACTGTTTCTATTTCATATGTTACAAAATTATAATTTATTGTATATTTTTTTTAAAATCTATTCGCCAATTTTTTTATTAGTTCGTTTATGATTTTTGGTATTAAAATGTTTTTCTTTGCGCGAAGATTTATAATAATTTTCGCTAATATTATGTTTAATTTTCGTATCTCGAGTTTTTTACTTTTTCTTGCAAGACAGTTTCCTTTAAATTATATACTCGTACCATACGTTCTGAAAAGAAAGGATTGTATTTGATCTCTTTGACAGAGTTTGCTGTTAATTTTTGCTACCATTTATAAAAATTTTTTTCAATAGAATAAAAAAGAATAAGAGCGGGGCAGGAAATATGTAAGATAAGGCGCGCCAGTCTTTTCCTGCTTCGACAGATGGAGTGAGAGTACAGTTTTTCTTCTTTAAGTGGCGACGAGTTGTTCAGTTATAATTCCAGAGGCAATTTAACAAGAATTATTGGAAAAATAAGTTAGTATATGTATTTGTTACGAAAATACTTACGAATTTGAAACATAATTTCATAATAGGAATAGTCGCTGGACATACAAATTTGTCGGAAAATGGTTTTTGTGTTTCAAGTAATTATTATTTTTCATACATAATAAACACAATGGAAGCCTCCCTAAACATATTTGACGAAGTTAACGAGTGTAAGAAACTTACCGATTGTAAATCTTAAACCCTATCTAATAAACAGTATGAAATAACGGAAACGATGTTTGGACATAAAGAAGTTGCAATTTCAGAAAATTTTAATAATTTTAAAGATTTTTAATTTTTGAGCACGAAAATGGTTCACTGCGCTGGAACGTACAAATACTATCTACTGTCTCTTGGGAGTAGACATAAACTTTGTTTTGTCTAGACTTTTTTCTAATCATTTACACAAATATTCACAGATTTTAGACCAATTTCCTCACTTCTTGTCTACACCTATCTGACCCCCTGAATTTCCTCCTGGTCCAGTGTTGCCAACCAAAGCGGAATTCATACTCTCAAAATATAAAGCAAATAAATTGGGAATAGAAAGAAACGTAGCGTCCTTCTGACATATGACGTAGGAGCTTTAAAATATTTCCAATCAAAAATACCGTAAGCGAGGGTGACTTTGAATACGTGGGGGTGACTTTAGGACATTACAACATTTTTTGGAGTATATGGTAGCCCTGAGTAAAGAAATTGACTTCTGGTAAATTCCAAGTAAAAAACGTCTACAATACAAATTGGTGAATATTATTCACAGCTGACACACATGGAAATTATAAACTGTATAAAAGTTTCCCAAAGTCATCCCTGCATACGGTAATCATAGCATAGCAAGTAGAGTAAAATGTTGCTTAATAGTGGCTATATAGTACGTCGCACACCTTCCGATGTCGTTTCTAAACTCATCGGTAGGGTACCTCAGTATTATCGTTATACCTTTTAGACATTGTACATACTTACGTTAGGCCCTCTTTATTATGTTTATGTACGCATGCATATACAGGACGAGGCACTTAAAGAGTTACAGAGCAATAGCACACAAAATAGTGATCACACCCACAAATGTTACAGATAAAAATTTCAGTGTTCGAGAAGGCCGTCATACTGAGACACCCTATTATTTTTATCGGTGTAGGCGCTGAAGCTACATCAAGGTCAACTCCACTTTGTGAAATGTATCGTTTTTTCGATGACATTAGTACCGATTTGACGACGAATTCAGCGACCTACAACACAAGGTCATTTAGTCACGCATCATTACCTTCTATCGCGAACTTGAACGATTTTCAAGAATCAAATGATATTTTGATGCTGTTGGGGGAATGCCGTAAAAATTACAGAAACGCGGCTCATTATCCGGATAGGAAACAAAAATCGCACATGGCTTTTAAGCGATTAGCTGACCGTTTCTGTCGCTTCGGTACAGTGAAACAATCACGAGTCAGACGTCGACCGATTGTGAATGAAAACAATGCGGCTGCTATCGTAGCTTTTGCTGCATTAAATCCACATGCGAGCAGCAGGAAAATGGACAGAG
The DNA here is from genome assembly GCA_003012365.1 of Medauroidea extradentata. Taxonomy (NCBI): domain Eukaryota; kingdom Metazoa; phylum Arthropoda; class Insecta; order Phasmatodea; family Phasmatidae; genus Medauroidea; species Medauroidea extradentata. The sequence goes on from PNEQ01046283.1 coordinate 43,245, forward strand.
AGAGAGAGAGAGAGAGAGAGAGAGAGAGTGGAATTAGTCAGCGATATGTATTAAGAATCTTACATCAACACAAGTTCCATCCGCATCGCATGTGATTACATAAGGATTTGTACCGTAATGATTTCTTAAATCGCTACAGTTTCTGTAATTGGATTGGTAGACAAATGCCCACAGATAACTCCTTTTTGGCTCATATACTCTTTTACGACGAAGCTAACTTCACAAATATACTGGAAATGTGATTAGGCTTAGCACGAATTATTTGGCACTTAAGAATCCTCGATGGATGAGAACTGTACCATTTAGACATCCGTGGTCCGTTAATTGTTGGTGCAGCATTGTCAGCGATCACGTTTTTTTTAAAGGTCGCTTGAATGGGAAAGTTTACGCAAACTTTCTGCGCAACGTACTGCCTCAATTACTGGAAGAATAGCCTTTGCATGTTCGCATGAACATGTGGATGCAACATGCACGACGGTGCACCACTCCATTATGCTCTGTGATCGAGACAAGAAATGAACGAGATTTTGGCGACAAGCGGATAGGACGAGGCGGTCCTGTAGCTTGGCCACCTCGTTCGCCAGATCTAATACCACTAGATTACTCTTTATAGGGTTTTGTCACAGAACGCGTAATGGCGGTAGCATCTACCACGCCTAAACGACATAAAAGAAAGAATACGCCGAGAATGTACCGAAATTATACCACAAATGTTGGCTGACGTTCGATGGTCTTTTCATCAGCAAATTAACAAATTCTTAGAAGTCGAGGGTCATCACTTGGAGAATCTTCTGTATGTAGACCCAAACCAAAGTTAGTGGATCCTTTGAGTGCGTGACTAAATGACCTTGTGTTGTAGGTCGCTGAATTCGTCGTCAAATCGGTACTAATGTCATCGAAAAAAAGATACATGGTTCCATTTAACAAAGTGGAGTTGACCTTGACGTAGCTTCAGCGCCTCCACCGATAAAAAAAAACAGGGTGGCCCAGTACGACGGCCTTCTCGAACACTGAAACTGTTGTCTGAAACATTTGTGGATATTATCACTAGTTTGAGTGCTATTACTCTGTAATACTTTGTGCCTCAGTCTGTACATAACTCAAAATCTAATGTTCTAATATTCGTGAAGTTGCGCCTGATTAGGCTTCTTCGGGACTAGATAAACTCTCTTAGAGGAGACCAGATTAGGAGACTACATATATATATATATTTATTTATTTATAAAACAAGTGTGTAACGAAATTTTACTGAAACAACAATACTAAATGTATTTGATTAGAGCCTATTAAATTCGTACACTAAGAAACTCTACGTGCTTGTTGGTATTTAAAAACGAAATTAAAAGTGTAGTATAATAAAAACAAATTGTCATAATTAACTTTCGAATATCTGATTTAAAAAAATCCCGCTATATATTTCTCTCTCAACAACATCGAAGGATAAGATATAATTCACAATATTTACCGTAGGAATTCTGTAATTCTATTTGATGTCAACAATGCGGCCGCCTCTGCCGCACTTATGCCCGCCTACGCAAGTGAAATATATCTCGTAGTCCAGTTTTAATATCGCCTGAGCCGCCCGAGAATGGGAATAGGCATAATGCCACACGATGTTAAAAATTAACGGAAGAATTTACAGAACCTCATAGAACTAACACAGAGAAACGCGCTTCGCAGAGATGAAGTAACGGAAATGGTCGTTGCATTTACGAAACATTAAACATCTCCGTACATTCTGCGCAGTCGATTGTCTGGGACGCACAGTGCCATGGACAATTAAATTATTCCTTTGTTAACACTGCAATAACAGATCTTATGACTGTTAAGATATTAATTTTTACAAAGGCATTATACTACCGTATAACATTATTGTGTTATAATTAAACCCAGTGTGAAACCCGTGAATTTAATTTTCTTGGGTATGCCACGTCAGTTTTTGTTATTTTTGTAGAAATTTTTTATACCATGTAAAATACACATACAATTAAGATACACATAATATCAACCACAAAAAACAATAAGTTTTAAAAGCAATCTAATGGAATGTTCTGAAATTCCATATACGGTACATAATTCTTCCAACTAGGTTAACCGGTAATCGCAATACCTAATGTGTCATCCACCGTTGGAAACATTTACGAACCACACATAACCACATATATCCTTACATTCACGAAAACAGATGTGCTTTAAAATACTAGATGGCGCACTATTTTCAATAATGCACGGCAGGTTTATTCTCGATCACTTCTCTAAAACACGAAACGTCGTAGCTTGTACAGTCATGCCAGTACGCATTTGTCCAACAAAATTTGTTTGTTGAAAAATTGTATGACAAGCGTCAACTATTGGCTTAATTACGCTACCAAAATTCATATTTATCTCTTGTCCTAGGAACAAAACCTGAGCGGCAAATACATCGGTGATTCAACTGTCACACACTTGTTCCTCCATATGCAGGACGTTTATGAACTCAGTACAGTAATTTTGCAAGATTGTATGTTATCCATAAAAAAACCTCTGAGAAATGCCTCGTCAACCTATTTCTTGAAACCACTCCGAAGAGTAAAGAATACACCTATTTTTTATATTTAATTTTGGCGCGTTGAAAGAACAATAGTTTGCGAAAACAATTGGCCAGTGGTGTCGCACGATAGTTTCAAGGCTAGCGTGCTAGACATTTGGAACTGGAATAGTGTTAACAGCCGGGGGCTGAATAGACATAATTATTGATAATTCACAGCTGTCAAGAAAATCACATTTTATACTCGCAGAAAACGACATAACGTATATACTGAACTCACAAAAATGTTCTGACGGGGCACAGAATCAGACCCTGTGTCAATTAATCTAAAATTTAGTCGTGTCTTCCGACACAAATTCTAACAGCGACACGCTTTGTACGCAGAAAAATTGCGCAACACACACTCATTAACACACACAACACACAGACCGACACACACATTTATAGGCCAGCAAACAGGTTTCCGCAAATTATCTCTATAACTTCAAACGTAAGTAAAAACATGCGGTTTATTGCAAGTCGAAAATTTTGGAATTTTCAGACGTGACTGCTGATTCTTCCATATAACCACTCCAAAAGAAAATGTTCAAACGTGCATTAAGACCAAACCGGACACACAAGTTCAACGAAATTACAGGATCAGGCATGCAACGAATCCAAGGAAAATTCACAGCACGGGAGTGGCATCGTTAGTTTCTGGAAACTAGCATTGTTCTGCATCAGAAATGTGCGACTCGAATACGCACAAGTATTGTTGATATCGGCCGTGTGCGTGCTGCTATCAGTAGCTCTTAGCTCTGGAAAGTCGGTTCGTATAGCTACAAGGCAACTGCAGTTACCCCGACCAACTGTAGGCCCCTACTCAAAGTTATGTACAAGCAATTACTATGCATACATAGTACAGCTGGACCAAGCTCTCCAAGCTTGCGGAGCACCACCGCGCGCGGAATTTGCTGCTGACATATTGTAACGTACGGACAAAGTGATTAGTTATGTTTAGTAACAAAGCAACATTTCATGTTTCAGGTGAACTGGGTGTTCAGAACAGACTTACGTATCACAAGAGCTAGTGCACCACAATCCAAAGGTAAATATGTGGTATAGTGTCATTATAATCGAATCATAGGGCCTTTCTTCTGTATTGAGAGAACAATTACAACAAACGTGCACCTGGTCATGTTAACAAAATTTGTGATTACGCAACTGGCAGATATAAAACCTAATACCGTCTTTCAAGCATATGGTGGCCCTTCCCTACCAAAATAAAGAAAAAAAAAACAGAACAGTTTTGGTTGTTCGAGAATCCCTGGATCAGCAGTTTCCTGGACAATGGATTACCAGAGACGACAAATTTCATGACTCCCTCGTTCCTTAGATATCACGTCTTTAGATTGCTCCTTATGGGACTATGTTGAGGACATTTTGTACAGTTCACCTGATGAATTTAGGTGAATTAATGCAAAGTATTACATCAGCCATTGAGACTGTTTATAAGGAAATGATAGAGCAAAAATTTCAGGAACTAATTTGAGTATCGTTTTGACGTTCTTCGAGCAAGAAAGAGTTAACATGTAGAGGTCTGATAATTTTTTTACAGATGCTTTGGGATATATTTTGCCTCATGCAACACACCGCATGGTTCTATCACCATCAGTTATATTTCTTTGGCGTTTGAAATTGTAATAGTAATTTGTGGCCATCATGTATATACATTGTCCATTGTTATGCATTCTACCTAACAATAAAAGTTCCACAGTTGAACCAAATGTATGTATGTATGTATATACTATATAAATTTGATTCAACTATAGCACTTTTATTGTTTGTAGTAACATGTGTATGTATGTATGTATGCATACATACACACATACATACATATCCATCTAACTAAAAGTTCGTCTCGAAGTAATTTTTTTATTGATAAGAATTTTACTCAAGTTACTAAAAGCAATTGAATATTATTAGTAATTCGAGATGCAAATATTTCATTAAACAGAAACGCCACGTAGTTATTTGTAAAACATATTTTAATGCGTTAAAATATATATTTTAGATGAATTGCGTTATACACTTATGAGCTAGTACAGTTTTTATGCTACTGTTAACCTCACGATACATTTAAACATACGTTTACGACTTCAACAAGAAGTCACCAGCATGACTAATTAGCTTCTTTCCTCAATGTGAGTGTGTGTGGATGACAACTATCCCATAATGGACAGATGAGTTTAGTAGAAGTGTAAATGTAAAATTTCGTGTTTTCTTGTGTCATGCTATTTCCAAACACGGTGGACCTAAAACAATAATGCAAAATTAAATGAAAGTTGGCTATCAAAGTGTCTTGTATTAAACATAATTACAATTTCCCCAATATATCTCGAAATACATGTATTAATAATTATAAATATATCAGTTGAAATATTTTAAATTAGTAGACGTATATTATTAAACACAGGATAAAATAATAATTCTGAAGTTATATCACCTTACTTAGTACTAATCGTTTACCGAATTCAATGAAATATAAATTTCTCGTTCATAGAATAAAGTTATAATTACTACAATTAAGGTAAAGAGAATTATGGCATGGGGAAAATACAAGTCGTACTTAGTTAGTGAATTGAAAAAAAATATATATAAAAAACTACATTTGATACCTTATGGGATTAAACAAATGCTTAAACAGCACATACTTAAAACGTGAACATGACATGAATAAAATGAATAAAAGCCAAGGTGAACTTACTTAGTACTAAAAGTGTACCGAGTTTGATTAAATTCTAACAAATACTTGCGCGTAGGTCTGTACCTAGTATGATAAAAAAATTGATTTCCAAAATTATGAACATAGCATGAACCAAATACATAAACTCAGTACTATAGGTGTACCGACTGTTGAGTTATGATATAAGGTTCTTAAAATAACTCTGGTGGTCAACACCCGTTCAAATTGTAGCCATGGTAAAATACCGGTACGGTATTAACAAAATACATAAAAGTAAAGTAAGCTTTCAAAGCAGTATAGCCTCTATGTGCCAAGTTCCAAGCATTTTAAAAACATGTTTCTAATCTCGTGTGATCAAATTATGTTCAAATGGCTGATACTGTTAAAATATAAACAGAGAATAATCGAAATATATGAAGTGATGCAATTTTACCATTGACTATGTTTGGATCGAGTTTGATTAAATTCTGAAAAGTTGCTTCACCAATACCTCGTGTTGTAAAAAAAAAAAAAAGACTCAAATGACCGTCGTGAAAATGTGAAAATTGCATGAACAAAATACCCAAATGTCATGTAACCTTACTGAGTACTATATCTGTAATAAGTTAGATGAAATTTTAATATATGGTTCTTAACGTATATCGTGTGTTCAGCCAATGTTAAACCGGCAACCATGGTGAAAATATGTATACGACATAAACGAAATACGTAAAAATTACGTCGCTTTACATATTACTATTTTTGTACCGAGCTTGAGTAAATTTTGAAAAATGGTTCTTTAAATATACACACAAGCTCACGCACACACGCATACCCAAACACATAGAGGAAGGTGATCTACTAAACTTACTGTTTCCTTAAGAATGTAGACTAAAAAAATTAATACAAGCAAAGTAATTTTAATAGCAGGATTAGCTGAAAACTTTTTTCCACTAGTATATTTATATTATGTCCAGCTTTGGCTGCAGTGTAAAGTGAAAACAAATGCGATTTTATCCTCCTCTTTATCCGCCGGAAACAGGCATTTGGGAAATGTCACGAACAGTTCTTCCTCGAGATTGGATTGCAGGTATTCCCGTCTTCGGATCTCATTCAAATTTCCACGTGAAATGGGCTGCCCCGAGAGAGAAGATACTTCTCCACTACCTCAGCACTTCCCCACCACCCTCTGAAGCTCCTGTGTTGCTGGCTGGAGTGCTAGAGGGTGTGAGGGTGGCCTTGGCAAGGGAAGGAAACTTTGTTAGGGCCGGCTAGAGGGCCAGTGACTACCCCCGGCGGGCACTTTGAAGCTGTTAATGGCGAGTTCGAGAGTACATTCTCGTCTAAGTGTCTGCAGAAGGCTGTCCTTCCAACTATTAGGACAACTGTCTGTGTTCTCCGCTTTGCGCGTGCAACGTGTTATCCTTCTAGATCAGCCGAGGTGTGTGAAATAATAGACTCTCACTATAAATTAAACATGCGATTTCTTACTGGCAGCAGCTAACACTTACATAAACCTACCGATGCAAGATATTACACAGTTTCAAATAGAGAACCAGTTTATTTTTACACGTCTACTGTTTTCCAACGTACGAACACCCAGAGGTCTTCTGCCCTACCCCTCGGTCATTGACATGATTTTCAAGCTCTGAGAAATGCCGTTGGGTGTGTATAGAACTATGCGATAAAAAGGTCTACGCCTCGTACGATAATGTTCGAAGAGGAAGTGGTAATGATATTTCGTTAGCTTACGTTATTCTATGAGAACTTAAACTTCCATATTTCAACAATCACGTTAGCCTTACTGTCACACCAGGGGCCTTATTCTGTAACTTCTCCTCGGTAACGGTAGTCATCCGTTACTGACTTTTGATAGCGTCAGCGATACAGATAGTCACGCATGACTGTCTTTCAATGGTATTCTGTTAATTTTTGTAACGTTCTTTAACAGCTTTGATATAGGTTTGGCAACATTGTACGTACCTTTCCGAAACCATTAAAATTGCATCATAAACGTTCTATTTCTGGCCATTAGAAGTAAAATGCGGCCACACGATTTGTATCTTGCTGTGCTGCAAGGTGAAAGTGTTTTTAGGTTAAAGGTTGGGTAATGGATCAATTTTGTGAAATGCAGGCAGAAGCTACGAAGATTCGTTCTAAGAGAACGACTGTTTGGCAGTACGAAATAATGTTGAATTTCATAAAGAAAAATAAGGAATTTTTCAGAGGTAAATTTTGATACCGAAACGTTTTTATTTTTCGTGTGTGAACAATCGCCTAGTTTGATCGTCGTCCTTTTCTTTGAACGGATTTTGGGTATCACGTATTTGCCTCCTCATCAATCGCATTTGCCGACACATTTTCTTATTTTCGAGCTCATCTATGAAATCTAACCTTCGCAATGCCGCCGCCATATTTACAATTTCACACACACAATCCCGCTAACACTACCTCCCTAGCTGCTGTTACATAAAGTCGCTCACGAATCGTTTGAACGTCAGCCACGGCGCCATGAAGAGTTACAGAATACGACTTGGTCTCGTAACGATAGTCACGTGGTGACTGTCTCTACGTAAGGAACGTATGTGAACACAAAACAGTTACAGAATAGACCCCTAGAGACAACAAATGGCAAAGGAATAGACGACACCATTTTGAAAATATTTAAAGAGTAGTAATTCATAGAAAACATTTTCTTTATCTTTAGGTTGAAAGAAAAAGAAGCGACAAGGGTATAGTTTTGCAGTGTGAACATATTAACAATGCTTGCGGCATTATTCATTTGTTAGGACAAGTGATTGAGCTGGGAAAATAATTAAAGGTTCACTTAACCGACATTAATGTTCAAACAAGTTTTCTTCCTAAAAAAAATTCGTTTCAAAATGTCTTATATTCTATTTTTAAAATAATACAGCGCCAATATAGGGCCCTTTTGCATTTTTCTTACAGACAACAAGAGCCGATATTTCGGCTGTTGGCACTAGAAGGGTTAACTAACCGGGGCTCTGAAATTATCTTTGCCAAATCGTATGTATTTAATTAATAGTTTAACAACGAGTGAGGTTTAGAGATGTCTTATATTTGATTAGTATTTGGCGCAGGGTTGTCGTAAAATGACTACGATATTTAAAAAAGATTGTTACACTATTGTATTAAACTATTACGAACACCTGTTCTTAAATAAAATTATTGTTAAAAAAACTAATAAAACATAGCTTAAGCTGTACGAGAACGATATTTCTATAAAAAATATTTCTAATATAAAATAAGTTTTTTGACATCAGCTGCAAGATTATGTCGTCACAAACACAGTGAATTCTAGTAATCGAATCGTGGATAATCAGAGCGACGACTGTCCAGGGTAAAATACGTTTAAACTTTGCTTGAAAGTCTACATTATCACCGTACCATAGTTACGTGTGAGAGTGTCCTGCTGCTGCTTATGTACCACTATATAATTCGATCGTAGCTGATCGTCCCGCTGGGAATCTAGCACGGATAATCTCAGTGGGAAACGAGTGCTCGAGCCACCGATGCCACCTTTGCATCACTTGTAGAGTCGTACACATTGAAGTACAGTGGCCTGTGGTTGGTTTTTCCTTTATTTAGAGGCAAGTTGCTGTTGGTACCTTGTTGCCTGGATTTACTTGCTTGGACAAGTTTAAGTTTACTTTCGTGACATTTAATAATAATAATGAGCACGTTTTCGGGTAACAATCGGAACCCGATTCCAGTTTGGGAATTTCATGTTGTTTATGTATCCTGATGACTAAAGCATACTCTGCTTATTGATGTTTTCTCGTCTTATTTTTAGTTTTCTTTTGACAGTCATTTATTTCGCAATGAAGTATGTCCCAGCAAATAAATCCGGTAATGCACACCTACTGCAGAGAACATTCAAAGATAATCGCGCCTTTAGTATGTTACTAAATAAATGACTGTCAAAAGGAAACTAAAAATAAGGCAAGAAAACATCAATAAGCAGAGTATGCTTTAGTCATCAGGATACATACACAACATGAAATTCCAAAACTGGAATCGGGTTCCGATTGTTACCCGAAAACTTGCTCATTATTATTATTAAATGTCACGAAAGTAAACTTAAACATCTTGACTGACAATTATTTCATTCTTTGCTGGCTCCTTGGTACATGACAATACCAGGAATCTAGCTGATGTGACTGAAATTCCTTAGAAACATCTGCTGCGAAACATACTTTATGTAGACTATACGAAATCTCTTCAGTATGTCATTCACGGAATTCAGTTGCTTGAATCAGAAGATGTATATAATGCAGTTCAATTTTGGGATTTATATTGATTCTTTGATAAATTAAATAATGTGGCATGTAATAGCCGGAGTGGTTACTCTTGTCGAGATAGTTCTTGCTGAAGCAGATATTACACAACGGGCAGAGCTTTGTACATGGTCATATCACACGCATGGTTGCGATTCATGCCCTATATTATCTGTTTTGTGTACGAAAAAAATCATATAAAGACTTATACTAAAATAAAATCCTTATGACAAAAAATTATGTCATTATCGTTCCCGTTAACACGAAGAAATAATCAACTGGGATGGGATGAGGCAATGTAAAATTTTCTTTGATCACTGATCGAATATGGGAATTGTGTAAGACGATACCGCCGTTTTCTCGGGGATAACTCTTTTCCACCGTTCCTTTATTCCGGCAGTGTTTCATATTCACCTCATACCATTCTTAGAAAACGCTGAACATTTTCTCTGCTATGACAAAATTTTTTCTTCATATCTTTGATCACGGTGTACGACTTTCTGTGTCTATTGATCAGGAAAGTAACTACGTAACCTCATTGTCTTGTATTGCGCCACTAACCATCGCCCTGAATATCAAAGGAATATCAACTGACGGGATTTGCACCCTTATTGCTTCTTGTGTATCAAGCCGCATAGCCAGCAAGCTAGCAGGTGCTGATGACAGATCCATTATTGCGTTATCTTTACAGTTGTAAGGATCGCGGTGGCCCAGTCACGAACACATGCTCTGGCCATCTACTTTATAGGGCTAACAGATGACGGATTTCACGTCAGATTGTTCGGGCTTATTGTTGTGCCTCACAAAGGGAGGGGGAGGAGAGCAGTTTCCTTTTAGCAGTGCGAAACAAAGCAGCAGATCTGGCTGTGTGTCCGTTCCAGCAGGGATGATGCTGGCCGCCGGAACAAGCAGACGCTCGACGGAGCAGTGACAACACTGCCATTAGTCGCTGACAGCTCATTGTTACCTGCAGCGCTGTGATATCCTACAAGCCATGTTTGCCGTGCCTAGCTTACCTGCCTGCACTGGCCGCTGTCTGTGTGTGTCGGGTCGCACTGAACATACAAGAGTAGTTCTGCCCGCCCGCCGAGTGTGGAAGCTGTTTCACACATTCGCTTAACTAATCGTGCGTAGCAAAAACGGCGTAATTTTTGTGGAACTCAAGTGCGTGATAAACATAACCAAAACACCCAAGACTACTGAGAATGCAGTCACAGAAAATAACAGAAAAATTTTTACATTTCTTAAATAATGTGTTACTTCAAGTTTACACCTACGTAGTAGGTGATTAAACATGCGGAATGTGGAAAGGTGTGTTCAGTTAGTTGGATCTAAGTATTTTATAGATAATATATTATTGTTATTAAATATATGTTATCTCTAAAATAATACACAGCACATAAATTACAAAAAGACTTAAACATAAACTTACAACATGCATACATATTATCAATAAACAATTCTGCGCTGTAAACTAACTGACATAACCACTGAGCCACTATTTTGTGTATAAGAATATCTTAAAATTAATCGACAATAACTTAAATTTCGTAAAATGAGAGAAAAGTTAAGAAAACCCTTGAAGTGACGTGAAGTGTTGTTCTTTAAATATTTTTGTGTTATAAACTATTGATTTGCTTCCCGTAAAATTTTTTTACAGATATATTACAGATAATGGATGTATAAAAAGGTTATACAAGATCAGCCAACGAAGCTAAAAATAAATATTCACGGTCTTAATGAAAACTGTAAACAGGTAAGGTTCACAGTGAAATAAAATACCGAAATTCAAAACGATAATTTCAAACTAAGAAGTTAGCAAATAAAAGGTTTTGCTAACCAGCGACGTGTTTTTCCACAGCGAATTCATTTATTTTGTTTAACGCGGCAAAGAATTCTTCTGTCCCTCTCGAAATGTTTTCATTGATTATTTAGACTTTCTCGGCAAAACAGATGTTTTTATCTCTACAAACGCAGCATTAAAGCTCTGTTTATTCGTGCTTGTATTTTTTATAAAGAACTTCATCTCGAGCGTGAGAACAACCACACTCTCTCACGTTTCACTTCCCTCTTGCAGCACTTTACGTAAAAAATAACTAGGCTCTCCTCGCGCCTTTGTTGTGTATTAAAAATACAACTGAGTAAAATAAAATATTCGCTTACGATTTTGTTACCGTTTCTTAGACGGCCTTACACACTTTCGTGTATTTTTTTTGTCCTCGTGCGCATGAGGACGATAAAATAGGAACTGAAAATTTACAGCGACGTAAATTTTTACGTTTTACCTATTATTAGTATTACTATTTTTAGATACGGGAATGTTTTTGTTTCACTTGCTTAAAATTCTGAAAAGATTATAACCAAATAAAGTAAATAAGTAAATTAATAAAGAGTTTATAAATTAAGCTCTGATGCGATATTATAGAGAGTTAGATAATGTTCTCTTACAATGTGAAAGTACTCACCGTGACAGAAAGAGTGTGAAGACCCGGCGAAGGAGTAGGTTTGGACATTTCCCACGTGTTGTTCTTGGACTCGGTAATCACGCAACACAGCCTACTGTACTGAAACTAACATGTTACATAACAACTGCGGTGACAACACTGTTTTCGAACAATTTTCTACAACAGCTTTATGTCACTATAGTCTAGTAAACACACACAAACACGTAACGAGCAGTTGACTACTGCAACAAAGTGTCTTTGGCAGTTTCATCATCTTCATGTCAAGAAGTTTTTGGATTTCATCGTCTCCAACCACAACACAATACAGATTTGGTAACAACAGCACAATAATGAGAGTTTCCACGTTCTATTACCTACGGGTACGAATATGTAAGTGACCTACTATTAAAAAATTTAACGCGGTCCATTAAAATATGTACGTCTGAAATCTGAACGAACATAGTTCGTACTTACTACTTGTTAAAACTTGTTTGAATAATTTAATATATTCTTTAATAATTTTTGAACAAAAATATTAGGTGAACGGTTTGACACAGTTTACAATTTAATAAAGATTGAAAAAAACTATGTGTACAATAACTATAATGATTGCCACCATGGCAATGAATGACAATGTTTGCGTTATTAACAATCATTATAAAATGAGTTTGTGTTCCACAGTATTGTTTAGAAAATTTGGCGTGGCGCTTACATAGAGAGAAAATAATTCGAACAGTTTACCTCTATACGAGTTAAAGGTTTAAGCTCTGTTGGCCACATATAGCCAATGAATGCGTCGTTGATTGACTGATAAAAATTAAATTGTTTTAATGAATTTGTATTATTTGTCATGCATTTATCACGTGTCAGACTTCTGGTATGCGGAAAATAGTTAAAATATATTTCAGAATTTTGGACATATGTATCCATGTAAACTATTCTCTAAAAATATTTTGCGACACAACACACACGTAGTTTGCAGTTAATAGCCGGCTAAACACTAGTGTCACCTACATGAAAATTGATCCCCGCATTTAAACGGTGACGTATTTTAAGTTGTAAAGTCACTCCAATTTCCAAAATAGACACATCAGAACGAAATCAGCATGCAAGCAACAACACTTCTATATTTACATTTATTTTATTTTTGCACGAGAATGACATCTAAGCTCATTGTGATTTTTCCCCGGATCACAAAAAAATCATGTTTAAGACTCTACCCCTACATCGATACTTTGGGCTACAGTATGCTAAAAACTAACTATATGACGTTGCAGTATGTACAAAATACTCTTGCTCGAGGAAAGTAGAAACTAAGTTACCGCCAGAGCTTTTGTACATATGTGTGACTTAACTCACTCCCCCTATATTCATACAGACTTCTAAAACAAACATTGTAAACTACAGACAACTATTAAAGATTAAATCATGAAAACTTTTCTACATTCACTATTTTGCGCAAGGTTCAGGATGGTACATGTTAGAACGAGAGAAAGTGTTTGCTGCTGAAAGAACTACACTATTTCCTTCTAAATCTTTAATTTAATTGTAATTTAATATTTTGTACGTAAAGTTGCTACTTTGACAAACATCTGCAAATTAACAGCTTAGAAACGAAAATTATTTCTAAACTACTAGCAGTTTTCTCTAAAAAGATCACGTGGATAATATTTATTCAGGTTTAAGAAGGGTTTTTAATGACAATTTCAAGCCAAAGTCACAGTATGTTTATTTCAGTGCTCGCCCACAAAATTCTTTAGACATTTTTCTGTCATCATCTAGCCGTGAAGGTGTACACCGTTTCTATCATAAACATTTCAACAAAATAAATTTTTCCGTTTGAAAACTTCTCTCCCCCAGACCATATGATAGGTTAGTCAATTAATTTTATAAGCTGAATGATCTGAATCACTCATATTCGAAGTATTTAATGATCAGCGAAATATCGAATCAAACCATGTTAACGGACTGCTTCTAGTGCGGGTCGGATACGAAAGGATGCGAAAATAGAGCATGTCGTTACTTTTTGTGTCCTGACGGGGAAGTGAGTTATAGGAAACACACTGCGTTGATATTTTTGCGCACTAGCTACTCTTTCACATGCTGTACGCGACTGGTGGAACCCAGTGCATGGAATATTTTACCTTTTGGTGCTAAAATACCTCAGTGAGTCGTCGATATAATACGCTTATGATGTAGTTGGTGTGTGCGGTAGGTAAGAAACTTAGCTTCTAGGTTGGTCGGTCGAAGGGGGCGGAACTAAAAGCCGAAGTCGCCGCCGCAGTCCATGCCGTAGTCTGCGTCGTCGAAGCCCACGTCGCCGTAGTCATCGTTGACGTAGGTGATGTCGTGTTGGTTGATGACGGTGGTGTTGACGTCGTAGTGGTTGGTGTCGTGGTGACAGCCCCACCCCCAGCCGCCGCCCCAGCCCCAGCCGTGGCCCCAGTGAGCGAGCGCGGCGCCCATCACCATGCCCGTCGTGAAGTCTGCGCCTCCGCCCATCTGCTCCCGCACCAGGATCGTCGTGTTGCCCGCGGGCGGAGGCAGCGGCTGTGCCGGGAAGCGCGCGTACCCGTTCTGTGGGAAGCCACCGCCACCGCCGCCCGCCCCCGCCGTCATCGCCGCCGTCACGTGGCCGTTGTAGGGAGGCGGCACCTCGCCAGGCATCGCCGCTGTAACACCACACCCCGCACTCTCACATACAGCTGTGCTCACCTCACATCACTTCTGTGCATTTCTAACGTCACTGCATGTTTACATAACTTAATGTCAGTCACAATAATAAAATATATCATCTTGCATAGTCGGTGGAACTGATGTCTGAGATTCATTTTGGTCCCACATGTATCGACTGACGCCCTGAGTTCACATATGCGCAACACACATCAGTAAGTACTCACAGAACTGTATGGACGTTATATGGAACTGCGTATATCTACGGCATGTAAAGAGACAATTCCTTGCACAGAATAAATTATCAGGTACGATAAAAGGACTTGATGTGATGTTGACAGCATGGTTACTGGAGACGGAGAGACTTAACACAGACAGGAAAAGGAAGGGAAGATGCGACACTGGTTTGATGGACCTGTTGCAGCATTATCCTGGGGGGGGGGGGAAATACGGATAAACAACGGAAAACCGGTATCACAGTGGTTGGGCCGACAAACGAACCTTCGTCCTCCAGAGTGTGGGTCAGTACGTGGCATTAGAAACCTAATGTTTTATCGTCTATCATTTAAAGTATTTTAGTCCACCAAGATGGAATAACGCATGTACATCGCAGCAGAATTGGGATTTACATGGCAACAGTGAACTGTAAGTTATATGTAGGCTATACCTACGTGTGTGAACATGCCCGAGCCCTAGAAGCACAGCGGAGTTATGGCTGACTGAGACTTTTCTACAGGACTTTAGCATGCTTTACACCTATGTTTTGTGGTTATTTAGGCCCTATATATCGTGCCAAATTTCACAAATTCACCGAGTAAGAACTGAATATTAATATTAAAAGTACTCATATAATCACATAAATCTGTTCCCGAAACGCCGTAACACTGTCTGTCTGGAAAACTACTGTGTCTTGTTTCGTATCTTCGTTGTGTCGTTTGTCTTTTCTGTATATGTCTGTTATCTGTTGCGTTTTGTCTCGTCTATTTGTTGTGTCTTTGTGTTATTTTTCTGTTCGTGTCTGATATTTGCTGTGTTTTTTGTTTCATCTCATCGTTGTGTCGCATGTTACTTGGTTTTTTATTTTATTTGTTATTATTTTCATTTATTATCTGTTTGTTCCTTGTTTCTATTTGACCCGATTCCATTTTGTAATTTCTTGTTGTGTATGTATCTTGCTGACTAAAGCATACTCTGCTTATATTATGGTTTTCTTTTATTTGTATAGTTTTCTTTGACAGTCTTTCAATTTGCAATGGAGTACGTCCAAGAAACTGAATCCAGTCATGCACTCCCATTGCACAGTTCTTTCAAAGATCACAATTACAATGACATTTATACGAATTTTATTAATATTAGTGGGATGACTTTACAAAATACAAACCAAATCTACAAACAACTTCGTTCACGTAAACCTTATACGAAAAAGTGGTGTTTGATATCTCATGGTTTCTTATTCACGTTCACAATAGCATTATCAAACCTCTTACTTTATGATTGCGAACCGTCCTTAATAATAACTTTAGGCTGTAAGTCGCACATAGTTTTCGACATGTTTCGTCGTCAGGAATCATCTCCCGAAAGGTTTCGGTTTAGCCGAGAATCATGCTGTGTAATACATACACACACCCGTACACACATATACAACCAAAACCAAGAATAAACAAATTTAAGGACCAAGAATAAAAAATACAGTCAAACAGGAAAAACCACTTTGGAACACAAGTAACACAACTACTATTCAAATGTTAACAGCACTGCAGGCGTGGTAGCTCAGAAGTATGAATAATCTACAAAGATGTACGAACCGTGATATTTTTCTTTGAGGTGATACTAGGATGCAGTTCTTTAGGCAGGTATCTGCGCCAATGTAAAGCAGTTGTGTTTCTAATTAGAAAGCCTGAAAAAGTGTTTTATTAACTTTAATTCAATTTTTATACACCATCTAGTTGCAAGTATTCAGTGCCTGATAAAATTAACTCGGACTTGTCCAAACATCAGGACGTTACTGAAGTGTGGATTGTTAGTGAGAAAAATTATTTACTTTTTCTTTTGTTTTTCTGCTGGTAATAGCCTCTCGATCATACTCAGATTAAGAAAAGTAATTTACACATATAACTCGCAATGGAGATTTTCGATGTCTTATGTATACGCTACTGTACTAAACTATTCATTCGTTTTAGGCAACATGTAGCATAGCAGGAAGGACTGATTCATCGTACAATTAAGGTAAATTCTACTACATGTTAGAAATAAACCATATTTTCGTATGATGGAGTTTGGCACAGGGAAATATTCTACTGCAAGTTGCGCTGCTATCGCTAACCGGTGCATTAAAATACGAAACCTTAGTAAAATTTAATTTAACTGGGTTTGTCAAAGAGAGAAGTAATTTTATTATATTGTTAAAACACACCAATTTTGGCTTTTAAATTATCAACTTCACGTGACTTTAAATTCTCGAATGCTCCGTGATTGGTCAGTATACACCCCTTACCAGTGCAACAAGCGGCAGATGTCCCTTTCGAAACTTTTAACAGAGATCTTTCTGCCTATAGTTGAACTATCCTTAGTACAACGTACGCTGGCGTCCTTCACATTTTAATATCTGTGCCAGTGAAATAATTTGTCTTGCACACGTTTCCTATATACTTCTTTGTACCAGATCATTAGCTGTACTATAAATGGGCAGTTGTTGTTGATTGAAATCACAGTTTCAGTAAAAGTGTGCGGTTCACTCAGGTTGCACACAAGATATGATGGCCAGCTGCCAAGTTGGATCATCAAGGGACAAGTCAAACAGTTTACTCCCAGGAAGGGAAGAACAACTTTTGTAATAATGCCTCTTCGGCCGCTAGTAGAGGTGACCTACGACCCTTGTCAAGTAAGTATTCTTGCAAAACCTGTGAGAATTACAAATCGATTTTTGACAATGAGGGAAGCTGATGTGTGACACAATCGTAAATGTGTCCTGATTTAATGTTACACTCTAATTAACTGTATTTGGGACTTGTCTCTCTCAACATAAAAACAATTCAGCTAATTATTGACGATGGCTAAATAATTCAGATAGAATTTCGGATAAGTTAACAGTTTGTATGTTTATAATTTGTATTGTATTGTTTTATTATGTTTTAATTACAACACACCAAATGTTCATGCTTAAGTTGTGAATTTATGAAATTAGTATAATACAAGCAAACGTTGGCGTGTTACCATTGCCAAAAGGCTTGTTTTCGAAACTTACTCATTTACTTAGGAAAATACAATATTGTTCATAAAGCCTTAAAGTAATCAGAAATGGTACACCTTTCCTAGTTAATCCCTTTATGTGAGTGGTGCATTGACAAAAAATGAGGGCGGAAATGTAATTTTGCCTCCCCTTTGGAGTTTTCTAATGGGAAACTAAGACAACTTGGGAATGCAGTAATTTTTATAAATACAATATCACTGTACATATAATAAAATCATTATATGTTTGTGGGTTACTTTGCTCAATGTTAAATTTTTTCAGCATAGTCATTCTACATTAGCTGCAGCTTTTTAAATGTTTATTTTTTAAAATATCATTTTAATATCAGTAATTTCCTGTAATTCTCAAATAAAAAAAAGTGCACTCTGGTATTCTCTCTATACAATTATATGGTCAAAAAAATTCCAAATGACAATGCCGCTTATCCTATGGCGTGGATTCGCCGTATATACATTCAGAAATACGAAGCGCTGTGAAGAACGCTACAGCAAAATCTCGTAATACATATGTTAACAACACGAAAATCTGATTTATTATGTTATAAATAAACGACTTGCCTGTCACGCAGTTCAATGTAAACACACACGTACCCAAATTTATTGTTCACAGAAATAGAGCACAAGAATATAATCTTAGTTACTCTTACATTTGAGTAGGAATTACGTGAAACACGTGGCCTATAAATTACAGCACTGATGTTTATTAATTTTTTTTTATTTCTAGCACAATAGCGTCTTTTCATACTTCTAAGAGTTATCTACAGTTTGATGAAAAATGTATTTTATTATCATTCTGCGCGAAATAAGACTTGCTCGCAGATGTTTTACGACTGAGGACGCCAACTTTTCGAGACGACTTATTAGATCATACATTATTAATGGTATAATACGTCATTTTTAATGAAGTGATCATCCTAATTAATTTTAAAAGTATGAATTAAAACTTGGCAATACAATTAACAGTAAAAATAATAGGGTCTACGTAAATTAGCAAGAAGCGCAGTCATTAGTGGACTGCAGCGAACCACGAAGTACCGATTCATCACCATGACCTTAGTGATTCAAGAAAACATGAACAAGACGTATATTTATCTCGTGATCCTGTGGAATACGCAAATGCCTGGAGTTGGAATACACGGGTGAATCGAAACATTACTAATATGTTTGACGAGTGTGCATCTTCAATACATTAATTAAGGACAGAAAGACAAAGAAAAACAAATTCACGACAGGGGTTTTAAATAGTTGATAAAGCAATAATTATTAATATTTTTACCACAATAATATATAAGTTATATCAGTATAAAATTTTGTAAATTTTCCAATATGATAAGCATGTAAGTTAGTGGAGAAAAACAAGCTTGGCTGCTCGCATCACTAATTAGCCTACTATACTCAATGGTAACGTAAATAAATTAAAAATGTTAAAATGAATGGATCCCGAGAAAAATTAAAATACGCCCTTTTCCAAATAATGGACAAAAACAATTCATACTAACATCAAAGGTTGCTTTATGAACTGTCTAATGTGAAATTTCTTTACAGTCCATCCAACATTTCTCGAATTAAAGTTTTACGTAATAATGTCGTAATATTCTAAAATGGCAATCTACAACATTTATCTTTACTATAATATAAGTTTCGATGTTGAACTGCCGAAATATAATTTAAAAAAAAGTTAACTTCAGTAGTTACTAAAATATTATATATAAAATATTTATTTTATGATATGCTATCTCGCAAAATGGTGAACATACAACAAGACATTCTACTAAAATCAAAGCTTTTGTGACTAACTTTAAAAATGTAACATTTATTTACTATCGGACCATGATACACCTAACGTATTTTACAAAATAATCTGTATTTATTACTGTTGTGATAACTTAAAAATGACAGACTAGAAGAATGAAATATACGAACATTTAAGTTGGGATGATGAGCTAAAAATAAGAAATCTGTTTTATATCGATCTAGAAAATGACGGAAAACGTTTAGGCCTATTTATGCCGTGCTATTTTATAAAACGGCGGATACACAATCAACCATACTCAAAAACTAAGCCAAATTGTCACCGAAATATGGCGTAAAATTCTTACTTATTAACATTGTTATATATTTAGTAGTGATGGTCATACGGAAATTACTTTTTCACATTTAATGCTTAAATTGTGAACTATCAAAATATACAATTTTTTAAAATCTTCCGTGCAGTTTCTGAGTTATGAAGCAGCGTCAAATTGAATGAAATGGCTGCAATTATGAAAATAAGCACAATACTTTTGTGCAGAATACAAATAGTAACATGGCTTTACTAAGTAATACATGTGTACCGTATTAGAGGAAATTATGTACATGGGCCCAAAATTAACAGGGACGGACACACATAGATGCAGCAGGAAAGTGAATTCGTTAAGTGTATTATTCCTTCGAAAAGTTGGCAAAACATTGGAATATAATATTATTACCTATCGACGATCGGTTGTTATTGTCGTCGGTTACTATACATTTGAATTGGTTATTTGAGAAACAACATATGTCAATTTTCTGCCAAAATGAGTAATGGTTAGTATAATTTTCGACAGAGATAAACACACATTGTACTATTGAAACCACATAAGTCAGTCGTTACTTGTATGTACAGCAAGGTGCACAACTGTGAGTAAATTTGAGAAACACTGTAAGTCACTGACTTATGTTCTCTCTCTAGTAACCACAGCGTCGCCTTCTCCAGAGTGCAGCACTGCATACGACAAAATGGAGGGTAAAGACGGCATCAACTTGGCTAATTGTTTGCTTGTATTTGTATTTAAGATTTTCGTTTTTTGCGCGAACCGGGCGAAATAAAAGTATGTTTCAGCCACCGAAAGAAATGTATGAAAGCATTGATGTGTAGAGAATTTTTGCTGTCTGTTTATCAAAGTTTTGGCAGTTACAAATATTAAATGATGCGGGATTGTGTTTTTTGATACACATGTCATGTTTGGGAATCATACGTTCTCTTTGTCTGTCTTTTTCTCTTTACGTTATAAATAGCATACATAGCTAATTACTGAATCTACTACATAAATTTACTTTGAGAATCACCACAAGATTTACAATAAAACACGTGAAACAGCAAAATGAGGGACTACTAGAAAATTAAGAAATTTCTACTAATACCTTTATTCCAACTACGGTAAAATAAGAGCAGTTTAAAAAATTTGACAATATATAGCGCTATTATTATTTAATACTTAAAAAGCATATAATGAAAATACAACGAATTTTTGTTAAGTGATACTAAATTCATTTCATACGTCTATAAAATATTACTATATATTAATGTTTCCTATAAGTTCTTACTAATATCTAAATTACATTTAAGGAAATTTATTTAAAATATCTGTAATGCTAGTTGCAAACTGAATACTATAATCTGTTACGACTTCACATTAGGTAATATTTGTTGCGTTGGATATTTTTTATAGTGCCAGTCTCTGCATGCAATGCACACGAACAATTTCTGTAGCGAATAATTATTTGCTGTTAATTTACGTGTGTCAGTTTGCTTTAATATTTACATTTTGTTCTATTTCAAACATATATATATATATATATATATATATATATATATATATATATATATATATATATATATATATATATATATATCAATATTGTTGAAGTTACCGAGCGCGAAGTAACTGCGATTGTCACCTCGAAAATAATGCTTTGAAAGCTTTTATCCTTAACAAACACTGCAACAAGGCAAGTTCAGACTACTTTTAATATTTGCAAATTCAGAACATTTTAAGTTACTGGTTTTATACGCGATTAAACTCTAAAATACATCTGAACTTTTACGTTGCCGTAAACGGCAAAACATTTGATGATACCGTCTTGAATAGTTCATAAACTCGCCACCAGATGTCAGCCACTTAGCGCGACAACACGAATGCTCATATCACTGACTGGTGTTGTGTGACCTACATAAATCTCAACAATTTTTACCAGACGCAGATGATATCCAGGTATTTTACAATGAGGTGTTTGCTTGGCCAACTATTCGTACAAACTCTTGTATAGAGCACGAGGTGTTGCACTGAAAAACCAGAAATTATTATAAGACCAGAAGAACATTACTTGCAAGTCTTACAAAGGGATGTGTGCTTGGACAAACAGCTCTTTTTTTTAAGTGTGTTGTGGAACATGATGTATCAGATTATATAAAGAAGGTTTATTTTCACATTTTGTAGCAATTTACATAACGCAAATTGTTTCTTGTGGGACAAGATATTATCAACAAATATTGTAGGAAAATATACGATACAATACTATACCTTACTATCATTTTATAATGCAATCACCCATTAAATTGTGAAACAACATAAGTCAACATTTCAAAATTGCATTCGTTCGTACATTTAAACATAGAATCATATTTAATTGCATTTATCTTATAAATAACCATACACAATTTGTTGAGTAATCCTTGCAACGCTTTATGGGCCAATCTCTATCATTTTAAAGCTTCAAATACAGCTGATTGCTTGTGAAACAACACAAGTCAAATATTTGACATGAGCATTGTTCTTATATAACAATACAGAAACAATTTTCATTGCAACAATAATAAAATTGATGTTATGAAGTACCGTATTTTCAGTAAATTTTTGCAAATTTTTAATAAGTAACTTTCAGAATTACAGTGTTTTTTTCTCTTCCTGAAAAGTGAACATTTTTGACTTATTTTTTTCTCAAATGACCGATTTATCTGTCCGAGTTGAAAGCGGCAAGTCTATAACACATCATTGTAATTTTGAGCCTACTAAGATCACTTTCTTGTCATTTATAGGTATTTTTAAAACTGTTGTGTTATTTTATATCCCCAGAACTTTTCGACCAACTCAAAAACATTTTATGTTGCCATGGTTTATCCTCAAAGCTGTGATTTAGGACGCATAGGTCCACCATTAAGTAAGGTAGCAAAACACGAATTAATATGAATTTTTGATATTCTGTTTGATTTTAGCGAAATGTAATAATTTAACACGTTAGCGTTCAGACTGTAATTTAAGTAGTCCTTAGTACTGTAGGACCACCATGTTAGAATTTACTGCGATGTGAATATTTGCGGAATTATGTCACATTTCAGATTTACGTGGCCGAATGTACTCACTTGGTCATTTTGCATCCACACAGAGAAAGCAAGGTAATTAGTTGTCTTGGTAACGTCTTGTAATGATTACTGACTCAAGTCTCTTAAATTTTTATGTGAAGAAAGCATTTGTGACACTGTCTAAAGATGAGAGTAGTAGCATGACGCTGTTAACAACCCGTAATCCGAAAATCACAAAAAAAGCAAGATAAAACAATTATTGTATTTCTCGTACGAGATTGCCAACACTTTTGTCAGTGCAAATACGACCAGATGAGCTGTATAGGAAAGATGGCGCGGACTTTGTTTGCACTGTTAACAGCGCATCTTCAGATTATCTGATATAGCTTTATTTTTCCTATTCTCGAGGTTGGTAAACATGCACTTAATAGCTCTGGCGGCACAGATACTGCCATCCTAATGCGCTTGCCGGAAACGTCGCCATGACTACGTTGATCACATACGCGAATGTCATCTTGCAGTTCAAGCCGTCTATTTAGCCCCGTAGTTTACATAGTAAATTAAAACAGCAATGTGTTTTAACATCGTGAAATAATTTTTACTCTCACTAGAAAACTTTATATCAAAATTCAGAAACGCAAAGCTTCCAAGGCACTTTTGCCGCAAAAACTGAGAACGAACTGAAGCATTAAAATAATACATCCTTATTATATTATTTTACACAATACTTTTTTTATGGATTGCAGGTTGTCGTGGTCATTGTTAATACGTCCTTGTCATCTGAGTTTGAGCAAGGTCACGTGTTGCTTCATTGACAATGTTTCGACAGTCGTTACAGCTGTCATCATCAGGTCTGGTCCTGTTTTACACCTGATGACGGCAGCTGTTAGACTGTGGAAACCTTGTCAATGAACCAACATGTGACCTGGTTCAAGCCGTAGAAGTCAAGAACTTGCTACACTTCTTTCATAAATAAAAATAGTAAATCATTGTTTAGCCGTTCCACAGTGGGAGAAATAAAATAAAAGGATGACAACGGGTTGATCAGCCCTATCCCGCTGATTCATCGACTGAGGAAAACCATCGATGAATGAGAACGCAAAGTTAATAGTATATCGGCGTTGAAGTTGTAACGGGACTATTGCGTAAATACTATAAAATGTAGTGATAAGCTACAATTTAAGACATTTTACTGTGTTATTCTGTAAAGGCAATAGTTACAATGAAGTGGCATCAACATTAATATACAGTGCAGTTCTCATAGGAATATACAGGTACGACGTACTCGTCAAACATCAAGGGGTATGTGATACGCTATCCATAGTAATTGTGAAAACACCTAAATCTATCACAACCATAAATCTTACAGTAAATATGTCGTGTTTGGTATCAACGTAACCTGCCAAGCGCCACTAGATCAAATATGGTAATGTAATTAACGTAAATGCACGTATGTTAATTACAGTTTTTGTCAGTTAGTGCTCGGCAGAATGAAGACCTAGGAGGCCAGCTGCAACGCCACATGTGGGTTTTGGAGCCTAAAGAATAGCCCTTGCCCCCCTTCCTCCTGCCTCTTTCTCTCTCTTTCTCTCTCTCTCTTCCCACTCTTTCTTCCCCATCCCTCCCCGGCCTTGTGGTAACTAAATACTTAATGTAATACACATATTAATTAAGAGACGCTAATAGTACTCTATATTCAGTAGGTGATTTATTAAATTTACTAATGTGAAAATGTACAACTTTATTTTCTGCAATAAATACGCAGGCCTTTTAGCGGACTGACGCATTCGCGGGCGGCAGAGTGCCTCCCTCTGATTGGCTGAGAGGAATTTCGTCACCTCCTTGTGCTCGGAGGTGGGGAAGAGACGCAAGGCTTACAGAGGAGTACGCAGGATGCTAGAAGAGAGACGTGAATATGTAAACAAGTAAGGAACACGTATTTAACTCCGGTGGTAAAGGGATAATTTCTTCTTCGTCAAACTGCGGGGCGGTGGACAGCGTATCTAGGGGTCACCAGTCGAGTGGATTTCCGGGTAGTTCGGGCCGTTTCCCCAGTAAATCAAGTCTGTAAATGATCTAACTAACCCGCTGGAGAAAATACTTAATTGTTTTACTACCAAACAGTCAAAGTGGTTTAACGTTAATGGAATCTGCAACTCGAGGTGCGTGGGTTCGTCGGCACTTGTTTTGCAATCAGAAATATGTGTGTTTTCTTTAGCTAGCTGGGCACATCAACAATCTTTCATTAAAACAACTTTAATAATCGGAGATACGGACTGAAGGAAAATAGGAACAGTAAATAAAATCAGATCGTAGTAAAGTTACTAGTGATAAAGTTGTGACGTAACAGATAACTGATATAATGGTACGTTTCGATAGTTTTTACCCGCAATAACAATAGTTCAAATCGACCTTGAATAACTAGTATATATGACTATATCCTGAAGCCGAGTTAATTGTCTCCGTTTTAAGATTAAGTCGTAGTATATTTGTTAATAGCCTATACGTTGCTTCTTTGCAGAGGGTATTGGGAAGCTGGCGCACCGGCACAAATGTGCGTGGTGATTATGTTGAAAAGTTGCTGGAATATGTACGTATTTTTGACAGTAAAGCATTTTTCCAATTCATTTCCCGCATTTTACAGTCCGTTGGAGGTTTTAATAAATAAAAATGACAATGACGTGTGTTGAAAGTGGTGCAAAATGTGGTGACTTGAAGGCACAGAGGAAGCTACGAAGCTAAAGTGTGTGGAAGGCAAGTCTGATAGCCGGGTGGAACTCTTTGTTCCAGCGCCAGGCCATAGCACGCAGACGTTTCCAGGCGGGCCGGATCGGGCGGGAGATCGATGGTGGGACACGGCCACAGCCGGAAGCCAATTACGGCGGGAGAAGCCCATGCTGCTGGCAACTCTGACACGAGAAATATACCCCGCACTCCCGCACGAAATACCTTCCTCCGCTGGCGCGAGCGCGGATTTGTTCTCAATTAGCTTGGGCAGGCGGGCGCCTGTGATGAGCCGCTTCAGACAGCTAAGTCCCCGTCATGGGAAGTTGTTTTATACGTGACTTATAGCACAACATTACTTCCTCCCCTTTTCTGACAAGCCTTCCGTCAAGATATTTCCCTGCTCTTACACACTACATCTGCGCTTTCGTATTATCTGTATGTTAGATCAAATTGTTGCTGCCAGGTAGTGCTGGCCTGCTTATTCAATTACTTTTCATAGGAAATATACGTTTAAGAGACTATCGTGTGTGTGCATGTAGCGTACAAATGTTTAAATAAATGCGCGAATCAACTTACTTCAAACTCGGCACACATCTAGTATTAATTTACAATATTTTACATATTTCAGACTTATTAAGTGGCTAATTTCTAAATGGTGGTCGTTAGAGGAAGTTAATAACATATTTTATATTACGACAGTTCATGATCTTATCATTGAATCTCGAATGACATAACGTAGATAATCCATTTAGCACATTATAAAAAATAAACAATTTTAGACAATTCAACACTTAATATTTGTTATAAAATTTAATCATCAAATATGTACAAATTTATAACACAGAAAAGACCATTTCGATGACATTAACCGAACTTCATATTCAGAAAGTGTACAATAATAGCACTCCACGCAAAAAAAAAATCATATGTACACAGTATATATTTCAATTATTCCTGCAAAAGATGTTATGTTTCTAATACTGTATAAAAGAATACTGATAAAATGTTTGTGTAAAATTGCAGAAACACATTATTTTAAAATCATGGTCTTACACACACTTTGTAATAAACAATAATAGGTACCACAATTTTAAACCAGTCTGAACCGTACTTGGTACACACAAATTCCAACTACAGGCATAGCTTGCGCAGTCTCTTTAGGTGCCATTTGAAAGAGTTTTTCAAAAGGAAATAAGGATTTTGCATAATTTCTCAGGAAGTACTGCTCCAATATGGACTAAATTTGGTACCTATAAAACATTATAAAGTTTCTCTAAATTTAATAGTATAAAATTCCCAAGAATCTTTTGGGGAACTGCCTTTCTTATAGGTATTGTTAAGTTATATTTCTATTCTTCAACACAGATTAAACAATTTCAAAACAATCTTGGGTCGGTTTCACCAACTTCTGTTACGCATTTAACAATTGTTAAAGAGGATTAACAGAAGGTTTAACACTGTAAATCTTCTGTTATTCCTCTTTAACAAATGTTAAATGCTTAAGAGAGGTTAGTAAAACCTGGCCTTGGTATGAGAACGCATAAATAACGTGCACCAACTTTACTATCGCTTACCTTATTTCAGCTCTTGTTTCGTAAAATAGGTTTACACGAGTAAATGAGTTCTTCACTTCATAAATATAAAACTGCTACAGCGATCCCACTAAATTCGAAAGTCGCTATTGTTGTGGATATGTTCCAAGTTTTAGCTATAGGCCTACCACTGTTTACGGGCAATACCTACAATATGAGATCTTAAGAACGTCATTAGAATAATTTGTACCGATAGTGAGGTAAGTAGGCTGAATAGTTATAATGGGAACGTACTTTTTTTACCTTATTCCTTGCATTAAATGATTTAATTTTTCATTGTTCTCCAACTGCCAAAATATTTTCGCTTTCACGTAAGTCTGCATACAGATAGTTCAGATTGTTATTCACAGTATGTAGTTACGACCGTGTGACATAAAGCACGTGAAGGATTAGTTCCCTTACGACGGTTACAAACTTAATCCTCCCGTTTAAGTTTTGTGCGTTTTCTGGATACGCGTAGATTGGTTATTTAGAAAATTTTAAGTAATAAAAGACAGTTATTTAATCGTTCAGTTTTCTATATTTTAACTGCGTGTATCTTTCTGAAGTTTGTTACAGAGGAAAAAAAAATCATAACTTTGTATTTGTATGAAACACTGTTAGTTTTATAGACATTACTTGGTAGTACATTTTCCTCTTACAAAAAAAAAATTTAGCTCAGCCAGTTTTCCCATAATGACATTTCTAAGTCAAAACCAATCAACGTAATGAAACTAAATAATTCACAGTAAAATTATATGTCACTATTTACGGCTTTACGTATATCAAAACCCATTCAAACAATGTTTTGCATTTTTTTTAAATTTCTGAAATTGAATTTTTTCTATTAGAATTTTTTTTTTTTTTTGCAATTACAAATATATTTTGTATTGGATTTTTATGTATGCCTACTTAAAACCCTAGGCCTTGACGTGTACTTTAACTGCGAATTATTTTGTTTCATTATGTTGATTGGTTTTCCGGGGCGTATGAACTAAAATCATGTGAAATTTTACTTTGAAATGGCACTATGAGAAAACCGGCTGAGCTAATTTTCTTTTTGAAAGAGGATAATGTACTCTCGACTAACGTCTATGAAACTAACAGCGTTTCATACAAATATAAATTAATGATTTTTAACCCTCTGGAACGCCTTTTATGAAAGTTTATTTAAAATTGTTTACCTTTTGGTATACGAACATTCTTATTTATTTTTACAAAATAAAAGGAATTCCGGGAGTTACACATAATATAAACGTTATGATGACATTTACGAAATTAAATTTATGTTTTTTTCGACTGTGTAAAATTATAATTTTTTTGCAAAGAGTACGGATTTATATCAGTCAAAGCACGTGCTATATGTTATACGTACCATAAGTCAAAACTAAAAGAAAAAAAATCAGGTTAAATGGTTGTAGTGTATAATAATATCGTACGAGGAGGATATCAGAAGGCCTGGGTATCGCACCCGAATGCAGGTTGCCCGCCGGCATCTGCTTGCACCTAAGAATGACATGGAACGATGTCCTATAATGGTGAGGCGCCGGAATGAGAGAGACGGGGAAGCGGGATATCCCCGGGAAAATTCGCCAACCACCGACAATGTCTATAACGATTCCCACATGCAAAAATCTGGGCACCGACACTGCCGGGGATAAAGTCCGGATCGTCATGGCGGGAGGCGTGTGGTCTGACCACATTCAGCCTCCACCATAATGGAGCTTCGTAATCATAAATAATTGTATTTAAGAGTACAGTCTTGATATATGATCATACCTAGCGATTTCTCCAACACAGAAAAATGTACCTTGTTTAGTAATTTGTTCGTATATGCGGAGGCAAAATTAATCGAGAGAATGTATTTTTCTGGCAGAATATTTACTACGAAATATAAATGAAAACATCATTTATATTTGGATTATAATATATTCACTTCAAAATTGTGAACATTTCAATTAAACAATTTTTGTATTGTGTTACATTTACAATTCCCAAGGAACGTATGGCGGCATGCCATTAATATCTTTCCGTAATTATAATTTTTGTAAAATTATAATTTAGTCACAAACAAGGTAAGTAAGGCTGCATAAGTGGTGGGCATACTGTAATCAGAATTACGTGTTATGTTTTAAATCCAATGCTGTTCGTATTCGGATTAAACTTCCACCCGAAAATAAACACGTTTCAAACATGTTCCAGGTGGTCCGAATTCGTTTAGCGTAACGAAAAATATTTTTAATTTTTGAATTATGAGTCTTAAAATACTATTTAAATATAATACTATTTACCAGGTACTCTTCAAAAAGCTTATTTGACCGTAAATAGTTTATACTACTTATTTACTTGTCAATTTATGAGACGTCTACTTGAAACACCAAAAAATTAAATACGCATAATTATTTTGCTCAAGGTCAAACTGTAAGAGGCGATTCTTAAGAGGATAGTGAAAAAAAATGCCTTATGGACATATGGCCGGAAATGTGTAGTGTCTATATTAGATGATATTTATTAATTCATCTTTCCTGTACAGTACAATGGAGTGCATGATATCTTGTGATGATACCACCATTAGACACGGTGTTTCGAGTGACCTATGCGCGTACACGACACATCAGCGACTGACGAAATGTGACATGCTGCAACCGAATGTCGTCACCCGGTAGTATGAATGCATTGTTCCAGTGTCTGCATGTCTGGGATGGCCTCCGCATACACGACGCCTTTAAGGCCATGATCTTTCATTTATTTCAAACAATTGCAAATAACTCAAATATTTTTTAATCAGACGCTTTGAAAAAAATTTAGACTGTGTACATCACACGATACACAAACTTGCCAGAGCGTTTTAAAAAAAAATAATATAACGTTTGCTTGGCAAAAATTATTTTGCTTTAATTAGACTTAATTTGACAGCAAAGTATGTGATATTTCAGGGGAAAAAAAATCTAAAAATCCATTTGGTGTATTGTAACAGAAAAATTCAGATACAAACTATGACACATAAGTATTATAACTGCCAGAATGAATTTTTGATATGTATTAATATGCGTTAAACAAACATATTCGTAACCACTGCAAAACTAAAGATCGAACCCTTAAGGTGCCCCTACAGGTTGCCTCTTGCGTGCTTTCAATAACTGAAACCTACGTTGTCAAAGATATTCTAATTCCACCTTCAAGCATATGTAATTCTTTTGGCGTCCTTGGAACGCATGACCACATGTCCGTATTACCTCTTTGTTCCTTATGCTCTCAATCGGCTGCTGCAGTTTGTCCCAACTAAACAAAATCATCCCGTATACAAGTGTGTTTGTGTATGTGTGTGTGTGTCTATATATATACACACACGTGGAAATAATTGTTAGCTGTTGGCCACTTAAACGCTTTTCATTTCGGAAGAAATAAATGAATGTAATGCATTGCTTGCAAGACTTGAATCGTGCGACTACTAAAGCCGTTTCTTTGTGAGTGCGAGAGGATAGTCGAGATACTCACGATAGTATGGCACGGGAGGCAGTCGCGGGTTGATGGGGTCGATGGGCTTCGGAGACGAAACCTTCTCGTCCGGCGGCTTCGGTGGCTGAGGAGGCGGTGGCAGCTGGAATCACAAGAAATATTCGTGTTAAAATTCTTATCAACCTTTCCGACCAAACAGAAGTATGAATTGTTTACAAAGCAGAATATCTCCGTGCACACTCCAGCTAGAAAAGAAAACAACCGAACTGTGTTGTCTGTAGGTGTTTATGTCCATGTTATATATATATACACACAAACATACATACACACGAAAGTAAAGGAATAAGAAGTAGCATGGGGATTATGGAATATGTTGCACTTATTTTGTTAGTGACACTAACTGCTATGTCAACAGTACCTATCTGGTGTGACGTTCCAACACAGGTATATTTTATTAATATTACTGTGGTGCATATTTTGTATGTTGGGTATTTAAATGTAGATCATGAAAAAGGGCATGGACTGAACTATCTACCAATATAGATGCATTTTATTTTGTTGCACATGATTAACGCTATGTGGTGTTTCTGTCAAAAGCATTTTAAACATTTTATAAATTTCAACTTTTATTTCCTTAGAGTGTCAACAATGTCTAACGGAGGCATTGTAAAACCTGAATTTAGAAGAGGAAAGTTGTGAGATCACATCCAAATGGCACGAGATATTAAACTGGTTTGTGAGAAAAAAATGGGTTATCTGAAGGCTGCAGTAGAACGCAATGTTCTCAGAACAACTCTATTCGCTTAGCAAGTTTCAATGACGTGGTTAACGCTGCAGCTGAAAATACACTCAGTGGTAAAACTAGTTTTCCTACTACAGTGGAATATGATCTTGTGGACAAGCCTTTTTGAATTTTTGTTGAACTGCCTTAGAAAAAGGATGATCGTCTAATAGTTTACCACTTACGACCCATTTGGTACCATGGTATTTGCTGAAAAAGATTGGTAAATAGATTTTTAGGGATGCGTATGCACCAGTTGTCCATTCGTAGACTTAGATACACATTCGATTCCGTAGCTTCTGGCTTAAACGGAAGTAAGGTCAACGTATTTCATGAAAATCTAGAGGGTCTCTCTGACAAACATCACTTCCATTCAGATAGAATCTTAAATGTTGATGAGTCAGAGCAAAGCAATATTCCCCAGGTTATCAGTCATAAAGAGAAACGACAAATCGAAGTCTTGACAGCTCCAGAAAGAGGTTCTTTGACGACAGTAATTACCTGTTTGAGTGTAGCTGATACATTCGTTCCTCCCATGATAATTTTCTTGAGAACCGACATGACTCTTCTGTTGATGAGAGGAGCACTACCATTGTCGATTTCTGCCTGTCTTCCATCAGTTTATATTCAATCAAACCTTTTAAAACTGTAGTTTAAACTCTTAACTGACAAGACTATCTCGTGAGAAGATCGTCCTGTCTTGAGGGTGAGCGATGGACATCACAGTCACATGGAGAACATTTAAGTAATTGATATCGTTCGTGCTAATCATGTTCATCTTATCATGCTGCCAGCTAACTGCATACACAAGATGCAACCATTTGATAAGACTTCTGTGAGCCCATTGAAAACATTCTACAGTGAGGAAATATGTCAGTGGCTTTGCATTAATGATAAAATTTTGGGACCACACGATATGGTAGAACGGTTCGGACGTGCCTACTTGAAGGTACAAAGTGGTGAAATAGCTGTCAATGGGTTTAGAGTCAGAGCTGTCTTCCCTACAATATATACGACACACTTTTCAAGATCATGACTGCATTGCTGCTGAATAAGGTAAACAAGACACTGTTCAAACCCAGCGACAACAGGATGAGGGAGGCACAAACCAGGAGCGTCTGGAAGATGGAGTGCAGCAGCAGCAGGCAGATGGAGTGCTACAATGGCTGGAAGATGCAGTGGTCAAAACAATAGAACAAGAAGAACCTGTAGCAGGTTAGTAGACTTTGATTTACAACATCAATTAAAGCTAGCAACACATTTTGTTTGCGATTCAGATATCACATACATGAAACACATTATTTCAGGCCCTTTAACAGCTCTAGTTCATTTTCGCCGTTTCATATTTCGCCACCCCCAAATATATCTAAGAAAGGACAATCGCCTCGACGGGAGTGGTCTTAATATTTAGCACAGATCATGACTTCTTTCCAGAATAGTAGAACTTGTAAGTGTCTCTCAAGGGACGAACATCTAAGCAGAAAGTTTCCACAAAGAAGCGTGGTAAACAAAGTGCAGCGTCTACGAGGTTAAGGTTTCCAAGAGGTAAGATTACATTAAGTCTTCATCTAATTCTTCCATCGCAGTCCTACTAACATATTATAATAATGATGACCTTTCAACAAAGAAACGTGATGACACCAATGTTCAAAATATTTTTTCACTTCTAAGTTTTGCGATGTTATTTAAGGAAAATGATGGGTTTAATGCATGCTATGCGAGATGTGGGTTTCAGTGACGAACAAAATGTTTATTTATGCGATTTTTGTAAACAGTGTTTGTTTTCAACAATGTTCGTTGCGGTATGCGATAACCATTTCCTTAGCCCATAACCTCTGCTACTCTACATTTTGTATTTTTTATGTATTGTATTTGTCTTTTGCTTTGTGGTTTTCAAAAACTGAACTAAACGATGTACTGTTCTCTGTCTAAGCCTTATATTTTTCTGTTTGTTGGTGAGGATAAGAAGTCGTAAAAGAACCCGTAATGATCTTGACGACAGAGTACTTCATGCTTTGAGGACACCACCTCCCGATTTCTTAAGAATAACCAAGTGAACGTACAGAATTTCTTATCTAAATTCATTGATAATGCAAGCACTAATGTAACGTCTGAATGAAGCTTACGGGCATTACTTTGTTTCAAGGAATAAACCAGTGTTAAACTTCTGTGTATTATACCCGAGTAGTTTTACAATAGCCACTGATTTATCGGACGGTTTGTGAAACAAATACAGGATGTCGCATTAATGTATGTAATATCTACTTAATGACTTTTTAACATATTAAAAAAATAACAGTTGTGTGACTACTCCGTAACGCATGTATCCAGCTGACAACAGACAAATGAGAAGCACGTCCCAAATCGCGAGCTGTAAAATGCACGTTTTAAAATACGCTCTTTAATAAAGGGAACGAGCGATTAAAAAGTTATTTTCAAATGACATTTTTAGCCTACATTCCAAAGAAAAAATATGCTTGTAAGACTATATTCTTGTATATTTGTAGATGTACCTCTGTGTGTGTGTATCTGTCGCCTAAACCTTTCGAAACCGTGGACATAGTGATCAAACTCGGTACACATATGGAACTTTAGTATTTTGTTCGTGTAGAGCTTATTTAACATTACGGAAATTTTATCAATATTAGCGCAGTGTTGTTCCATGGAAATTATGTATCCGAATCAAACCAAACTAAAATTTTACGAAATCATGTCGAATATATATATATATATATATATATATATATATATATATATATATATATATATAATATTACATGTGAATTCGATTTAAAAAATATGTGTTTGTAAAGTAACACCTGTTGTTTACCTCGTAGTCGTAAATTCACTTCCCATACCTATTGAAAAAGTGCACCAAACTGGACTTCACTGATACTGTGTAAACATTTAACTTAGTTCTTTTTAAGGATACAATCAATAATAGCAGCAAATGTATAAATATATAAAATATTTCATGTTTCTTTAAAAACAATTGAAGGTTCAACTATTTTCAATTCCTCGGCAGCCTCAGTGTTTCTTTCATTTTAGGTAGTATATTTTTAGCTTAAAGAGATACTTAGCTAATAAATATCTGATTTAGGTCACTTAAACTAAGTACTACTTAAAGAATTTTTAGAATTACTTAGCGTTTGTAAAACAGTATAAGGTACTAGGTACAGCTTACATAGCTGTTAAGTGGAACTTAAATGTTAAAGTGTGTTAGTGGAATTAGCTACATTGTGTTCTGATACCGTCTGTAATCTCGAAAAAACTCTTTACTTGCGGTTGAGACTACAAAGTTTTAGAAATTATTCATGTTATCTTCGCGAGCTCACACAAAACATAGGTTCTACAAAAGTAATCATTCCAGTATTTGCGTTCATGATTTCAATGATACATTGTTGAATGAAATCAATTTTGAAGCATATCTTGCGAGTCAACTAGTGCGTTTATAATAAAATTTCAATCTGTATTCAACGTGGAGTGGATTGAAGATTCCGGGTTGAAATGTTAACTGTATTTCATCCGGACTGGGTTGTAGTAGGAGAGAAGTAACTCAGTCCAGAAGGCGTGGTGGACTGGAGTCTAGATTCCAGATAGAAACGTTTACTTTAAACCCTAAGTAGACTGAACTGACCAAAGACGAAACGGTAGCCGTATTGAATTGTTTATTTGTTTATGATAGACGTTAGAATCGTTATGCGCTAACTAAATAAATCTGTTTGATGTTCTGAAAAAATGTTGGGAAGAGCAAAATAATTGAAAATAAATATTCAGACGAATAAATTCAAACAAAATATTTGTAAAAAAACGTGTGCCCCTTGGATATTCGATAGTCGTTTGTTCTGTAGTTCGAGTTTTATAAAATATGTTTCTCCAGTTTTATAAAATATGTTTCTCCACAGTGTTCATTTCGGGTTCACTCCACGTTTATATGTCAGTTTGGACAGAACATTTTATTATAAACGCATTTCAGTCCACGTTTACTTTAGCTTAATTAAGTTAACTCCAGTCCAAGTTCAGTTTAGTCCGAAATTTTACTATAAATGACGTTCACGAATTTGAAAGTGAAGTTAGATGTGTCCTCGGATACAGAGTTGTACGGCCTCACAAGCTACGCGGGAACGAAACGTAAGGAAGTGGTCGGAAGTAATAAGGGTGATGGGGTGGGTAAAATGGGAAGGAAGGAGTTGTACCTGAGTATATTTTTATTAGCGAGGAAGCACGCTGCTTTAATAACTCAATTACCGCGGTGACGGCTGGAAAAGTTGCGAGAGGCAAGGCGCGTGCGACAGCACCACCGCCTCGCGAGCAAAGGGCGTCCTCCACCAATTAAGTCCCCGGAACACGAGCTCCGCTCTCTGATTGGCTGCGGCTGGGGAGACGCACGCCGAGATGCTGGAAATAAACCCCAGCAGCGACGACGAACTGCTCGTCGGAGCCGCGACACAACTAATGTACCCAGAAACATAGCAGTTTTACTGTCCAAATATTACTTAGTGTGGCAGAGACAAAATATTTTGATCATGTCCCCCTTCACAAGTGCTAAAGACCTCGATGTTAACCACTGACCAAAATCTTCCACTCACTCACAAAACATTTTCTTTGTATTGACCCTACTAAATATGTTTTGTGCTCACTGCAAAAACATATTGTCGTTTTCTCTAACTGCGATTACTAGAAAATTATGTTGCGTTAATCGAAAAATAATTTGATTACCCAAAATTTTTCTTTTGGTGTAGTAGAAGAAAGAGGGTGTGTTAATATTTCACATTAGGTAAGCCACGAAGCTGAATTTATAACCTGATATGTTAAGTTTGTAATTATGGTCATATAACAGACTTATCTGGCTTATAATTTTCCATTTTATACAGATTATTGTCAGCTTGAAATACAGAATCCTTGACGATACATACCAACATAGTGCGGCAAAATATCTTTAAATATTACGCTAAATGCAGCAGTTACAGAGAAATAAATCAACTATTTTTAAACAATAAAATAAATGTCTCAATTCTTCGTGTCTGTGGTCCGACTCATCTCATCGTTGCGTGTCAGCCGCGTCGTGATCGAAGCTAATTCCGACGTTTCAGCATGCAGCCGTCTTGAGGGTAGCAGAAGCTGCTATCGGTTGAAGTCCAAAAGAAAAAAAAAGAGTCAATTAAATTAAATGTATGTTACACAGTAAACTATTTGCCGGTGATGATGTAATGGTGGAATAAGTAATGATCTTGTAAAGGTACGCGCGCACTACGGCGTCACGGCAAGGACGGACGGCCGTCACAGAAAAATACAAAAATGTTTAATGTGTAGAGTTATAGAAGTGCGCGCACCACGGCCGGGAACGGACGATCGGCTGTTTCGGCCGTCCGACAGAAAGTTCGAGCGAGGGAATTAAAAGACAGTGCGGTGCGAGCCGTGCCGCCCGCCCCATTGCAGTGGCTCACGAGACATTGTCGAAAAATTCGTGTCGTCCGAAACCGCCGGGTGGATCGGAATATTTCCAGACTTCCCGTCCGTGTCGTCCGTCTGTCCGTCCTTGCCGTGACGCCGTAGTGCGCGCATACCTTAATGGACTAAACTTAATCTTAATGATCTCGATTTTTATTTTACAAATGTGAACAGGCAGAGATTACAATAGTTAAACATAATAATATCACGGTATTCTTAATTTAAGAAAAATTACTTCCTTTGGCAGATCAAGATGCTTCAGCCACCGACGTAACACGAGTGATGGAAGTTGGTTATTTAGATCCATTTGTTCCTTGCATAAACATTTAACAAACCTGGAGAACAGTATGCCTGGAGTCACCATCTGTCCTTGCTAGCCACTACGCTAAATTAAAACTGACATGTTCACAACATGGCTTGAACTTTCATCCTGCATGATTATACAATATAAGATGATTCGGCTATCTTTATACAGCCAAGGATTCTGGAGGCAATACACCAAGTCAGTTGCCAGCCATTCACTCTACATCCCACACGTTTTGATACTTTTGGATATCTCTTATTGTAACAATTTTAAACCAACCATGATAGAAATATTACACTCGGGCTTTGACGTAACGGAGGAGAGATTGCAAGAACTTACATTATATCAATTCTTTAATTAATCAAGAGTGAAGTTATTTAGGTGTTTATGCTGTGGCTGTCCGTGTAACACACGTATTATTACCAACACTATGTTGCAACCCCTCTCTATTAGAGCACCAAGGTACGAATTTTGATCGAGACTGGCTTAGCTCTGCTACTAATTAATTCGATAAAGCCACTATATATTCAAAGATGTCCATTAGCACCCCAATAGGATCAACTGGAATTACGTTGTCTGCGAAGATAAGCCAGATAAGCCCGAAACCAGGAACTTCATTCAGCAGGTCAAAGCTAAGTCGAGTCCTCAAGGTTTACATCGTTTGTGTGTAAGAATAGGAATGAAAAACATGGCCTGCACTGGCGACTGCAGCGTCCCTGAATACACTTGTGCTGGTGCAACGCCCTACTGGGAAACAATATAATATTGGAAATGAAAATCATTGTTTGATAAGAACTTTAAACTGAATAAACACAACGGCTCGTACTAGTAAAAATTGTAACAATAAAAAAATTTTACATAAGATATAAGGTGAAAACTAAATAAATATCTGCTTATGGCCGCAAGTTATGAAGAAAATAGTATATAACCGAAGAACGAAAAACCTGATGTTTAGGTTGTGTGAATTGGTTTTTGGTAGAAGAAGGGGGGAAGGGGGGGAGGAAGTACTGGGGGACGATGTAGGGAATTTTGAGAAATCACACTTCTGGTAGTAACCTACCAACTGACAAATATTCGATTTTTACCAAAATATTTCTGACATTCGCTCTTCTTCCCCCCTCTTTTTTTCCCCAGTCTTTTGATTTGGCAAGACTTACGCCTCGGTTCATTGTCACTGATTTATCGAACAAATATTTACAAACTGGTCATTGTTTTTAAGTGCTTACAGTAGACTAGAACTTTTATTGAAACAATATATCCATAATTTTATTGACCTTTAGACGACAGAAAAAAAAAACAATCGCATGGCATACCAAAAATTACTGTTTGATGTATTTTATTACGAATAAGTGAAAACCATTCACACTAGTAAATATTTGGACAAAAACATATTTTTTAACTGTATAATAAGGAATAACACTAAGAAAATATTGTCTGTTTATGACAACCAGATGCGAGGATATTGGCTTAAAATCGAGTGATTGAAAACAGGAAGTTCTGTTGAGGAGGACGGAGAAGGCGAAGAAAAGGATTGTAGGTCATGAGTGTAGGAAGAGTGGGGATTTAAGGAAAACATATCTCTGATAGTGACCTATCAACTGACCAAAATTCAGGTTTTTACAGAATTATTATCGACATTACACATTTATTGACTGGGCTACATGCTTGTGTTCGTTGCCCTTGGTTTGTACGATTTGTACGAGCTTATCGCAAATGTTACTCATTCAAGTCTTCGTGGCGCCTGGGATTTGCATTTACGTCTTGTGATTTCCAGTCCTAGACTACTTAGTTTGAAGTCCTCTAACACTTGTATGACGTTGACCCTACAGGTTTAAAACACTTTGTTAATTTAATAACAATTGCCGGGGTAAGATACGTGAAAATACAGATTCTGGAACAGTTACAGCTTTTTGGGAATAAATAAACCATCTCAAGTTCATTTGTTTCTTAATAAAGGCATTTGACTAATTTATACTCTATATTTGATTGGGCCATAAATGTTTAGAAGACCTAACTTTGTAGAAAGAATTGAAATGAATAAATTAAATACTGTACTTAGTTGGTTTATTCTCCGTGAAAAGGACGTGTTTATTGTGTACTGTTTGTTACTTTGCGAGTCTAAGAAAAAATCTTATTGGCTGTCTGCTGTTTCACAAATACTTTGTGACTCATTTCTTGCTGTTGGTGGTTCTTGACGAATGTAAATTGTATTTACTTACCATGCTAAGTGCTAAGTTTTTTCATGCTCAGCAATACTTGACACACTTATAAATCCTCATTTTAATTTTTATAACTTATACACTACCTAACTTGAACGGAGTAGGTCATAAAAGTGCACCCTAATGTATGACCTTGAAGATAAACGAACAACACGTGAACGTGTCATACCATTTACATCTTTACACTAAAGGCGGTTTTTAGGTCAGTATTACCCCCAATACCTTCATATTTCTGACAAATTAAAAACACACTTTTGGTTTACTTTTTATAAGCTACTGACAAAAGAAAATTAACAGACTA
Organism: Medauroidea extradentata; assembly: GCA_003012365.1. Taxonomy (NCBI): domain Eukaryota; kingdom Metazoa; phylum Arthropoda; class Insecta; order Phasmatodea; family Phasmatidae; genus Medauroidea; species Medauroidea extradentata. The sequence goes on from PNEQ01046283.1 coordinate 83,054, forward strand.
AGTTTTGAGTCGTGTTGCATAAATAATATATAAACAACGTAATGTACCGCAATTAATTGAAACGGTTGTGCTGACACCGTAAATATTAAAACTAATACATCCATTATGTATGGTATCACGCCCTATATTTACTTTTTTGTGTCCTAAAAATTACCTATTCGATTAAAGTTTAAAGCCCCTGCCTTCCAAAAGAATGTTTGTATATCCGTGTCCGCGTTATTAGTGGTTTGTTACATTGCTAAATTAGGTGTTTTTACCATTTCCATTGCATGTGATGACGTTTCCTTTATTCATGGTAAGTATGGCAGTTTATATTAACGTACAATATTTTCTCTTATATTTAAGGAAATTTTTCTAATTTTTTTCTGCACTTCAGAAAGAATGAAGTGTTTTGCTCCATCTGTACAAAAATTTTTCCTTCTATAGATAAAATTGTTCTTTCTGCAGTTCAAGTTGTCGTACAGGTTATTCAAATAGTACTGATAAACAATCACATTTCTGTCGCAATTTAAACAAAATTTAATACTATGCCGCAAATGTTTTAGGGATGACAATATCCTTAATGTGATAATATGTCACATATTATCAAATAACACACATCTTCGTGTTTGTGACTTTATTTCTAAATTTAAACGAACAAGTAAAATTAAGTGAAAATATATAAAATAATATATTCACAAGCAATGGACATTAGCCAGCTGGCAACTCTAGCACAATACGGTTTTTTTAAACGGTGTGTTTCTTACAATTAATGTAAGGATCTCATCCACCATATTATTTGCAATGACACACAGTATCATGGTAGTTACGATATCGCTGCAGCCAAAGCTTTGTATGCATTTTACACGAACACTGTAGGTCCAAGATAGATGTAACAAAGATTCAGTTCTGTTACACCACTTCACAAAAATTGAATGCATATATATTTAGTCTACCTTAGTTACTTTATTTACAGTGACTTAAGTTAATGTTTCTTTAACATAAAACAACGCTCTGCGTGAGATTACCTAACAGCGGTTAGTTTGTGAAAATATACAGAAATAGGTACTGCTTGATATATCGATTTCAAGGACTCATATCGCCTAACATATTAAGATATGTTAGAAAGTGTTTCGTATGTGATCCACCCTTTTGTTGTAATGACGATGCTTATAAACTTCGTCCTGTATCGTATATCCAGTGTGCGTAATGGATCGAATTTACCTCTCCATCATTTCTGGAATTCTGACATGCAAAATACATTTAGTAAGACGACTCACTGAACCACGAAGACTTATTTATCGAACCAGCTGAGTGTGTGTGGCATAGATTACTTCTTCGCTCCTTCTTGTATCTGCAGCAAACATGGATTTAGGTCACGGCCTTCGTATTGTCAGTGGGGGTTGACAATGTCGAGAAACTAATGTTCCGCACAGTTTTCTTTTCCACATGTCATTGAATTGCCGACTGTCGTTAAGTGACATTAGTTTAAGTTCTTCTCTAGCAGAAAATTTCATTAACTCCTTTGACATCTTGTACTACAGCGACATATGTCAGAGTTGAGATATTCATATTTTAAGGCAAGTTTTTTTTTCAATGAAAGAAAACGATTGTTTCACCTAGACACAAGTGAATATTGCATGGAATGAACACATATCTTAAGGATGAGTGACACGTTTTAATTTTCAAACTTCAATTACAACCCCGTTAGTAATTCTTTACATTGCTCTAAAGGAATGTTTGCTAATACTGAAATGCAGTTGCTTCTCATTGGAGTGCACATTTTCTTAATTTACTCATTGTAAAATACAATAAATAAATACAAACGTGTTTATAACATCAATTTTACTTTAGGCGTGGAACATGTGCTGCTCTAAAAGTTTTATTCTTCTTCAGGTTTTGAGTCTGTGAGATGTCAATTATTAAACATAGAATATGGGATGAAGTTGGTATACAGAGCTACAAACAATATCACATGTAGAATTATTAGTAACATTATTTGATACCGAATAAAAAAAATTATGTGACAACATGCGTATAACATACGTCAGGTGATAGAAAATTTTTAATTAAGAAGTGTTATATATATATATATTTTTTTTTTTTTTTAGAAACTGTGTATATTGCCAGCACTAATTAATGTGTTTTATTGTACTCGCGAATTCTCAGTCTTCTAGGGGACATTAAAATCTGAATTAGTATTATTACACAATCATAACGTAAATGTTTTCGTATTTTAGGAAAAGAGATAAACAAAATTTAAAAAATAAAATGAAGACACTCAAAAGTAAATATTTTACACTTTTCGTAAATTGTCTTAAGAAAACATAATTCCTAAAGTTTTCCTACCTCCTACGTCGGCCCCGCGCAACTGTATCAGGCTGCTGAATGTTTTCTGACCTGCGAGAGTAATCTGAAGAAAACAAACACGGAGAAAAGAGGATTTCTTCTGTAGCACCATTCATTTCTCTCCTGCGACATTTCTCAGGGTTTTATCTCCACTGTACAGTATTTGGACCTCGTCTTCTACTTTCGTGGTCACCTACCTTCTCTTTAAGGCACGAACCCTCCCATGCGGTTGTCATTTTACCCAACCTCCAGTAAATACCAGTCACTATCAAACACGAACAATATCGAAGAAACTACACACATTACACTACAATACGACTCCATTTCTGAGCACACGATATTTATGTTCTGTGTTAGTGTATAAAATTTTTTAATTTTATTACCTCAACACATCACTTACGAACATTTAGCTTGTGTGTAATCTTAAATTATATGTTGATATCCATGTAAGGTATTGAATAAATGTTCTTGGAATGTACTTTTAAATTCGAACTAAAATTTCATGTTAGTTGCACTGAGCGAGGTTGTGCAACGGTTATTCGGTGATGCGCATTTGGGGAGACCTGTAGTTGATTCGCGACACACGTCCCTATGATTTCGGTTTCCATGGTTTTCTAAAATCACTTCAGGCGATTGCCGGAATTGTTCACAATTAAAGTTCACGTACATTTATTGTGTGTACGAATCGTTGGTTCTGTCTCGGTACGTTGAGCTCATGCACGTTGCATATTTCGCTAGACATTGTAAACACATTGGGATGTTTTAACGACTACTGCAATATTTTAGTATTAGAAACTGAACAGCTTTTGTGGTCATAAGACGTTGTGAGCGAGTCTTGACGTGTTGCAGAAAAGTCCCACAGTAAATAAATAAAAATAAATGTCAGTATACATTTTTGTCTAAGGAACATACAGACAATTCTGGAAAGGTGACATTATAACTTCATCTTTCCTTTTTGTTTTCGTGTAGTCTTTCGGGATACGACTATATTTCTTCCAGAATTGTCTGTATATGTTTGTAGACAACGGTTAATGCTGTCTGTTATTTTTGCGCTTTTTGATTTACTGTGAGGTTTTTTTGCAACACGGCAACATTTACTGGCAACTGCGTTTGTCCACAAGAACGGTTTAGTTTATATTTGATGATATAATACAAATTTTATATATTACTGACGAAATGTAGTGTTATAAAATAAAATACAAGGTATAGATATATCGCAGGTTCTTGCCGTCCAGTATCGTAGCGATGCATCCAACATGTAGCTTTGAGGTAAAGGAGAAGTCACAGAGTATATTTATCCTAGTGTACGGTCGTATAAGTCGCCAATGTGTTGCGTCGTTGTAGAGGCGACGTACGCCGTCATGGTAACCTACATGCACACTCACGCGTAATGCAGGCGCGGAACGTGATTTGAGTGAGTCGGCCGGCTATTTGCTCTCCTCTGACGTCACGCCAGCTAATATAGTTAACTGGGCAGTGGCAACAGTAGGAACGGGGCAACATGCAGCCGGGGGTGAAGTATTGATGAGTAGGTCGCCGCTTGCAGGAATGACAGCAGGTTAACGCTGCGTCAAAGGGACGGATAAGCTGGTGTGGCGTCTGTTGTCGGCGCGACACGTCTGGGCGGCCAGAAATGAGCGTACGCATATTAGTGCAGGGGTTTATGTAATCTAGCGGGATTTTTATACAAGGAATGGTATGACTATATGGAATGGCTATCTCATGAACTATACAATCACGTACTACCAGGTGTATTGCCTTATTCCGTGGCTAAAGGTCAAAATGAACATATAATTCCAAAATGGCCGCTAGAAGCCATACTGAATGTGATTTTTCTCTGTAATTCGTTGGTGGTTGATTTTAGGCAAATTTTGCTCAGAACCTTTTTTGTTCCAAATTAAATAAGGGACAAATAAAAGGTGTTCACAATGTTTTTGATATCTGTTACAGTTTCAGAGTTACAGACATGCTTTTATGTATTCTATGATTTTTTAAATAAAACATTTCTTTACTTCAAGTCATGAAGGCATCGATATAGAAAGAAGGTAGGCTACGCTACGAGATTCGTAGTACCAACATATAAGAAAAAAATTATTTAGTAATAAAGAAGGCAATAAAAGAAACCTCTTACATATGGTAGCAACTGATTCAGCAGGCACCCATTTGAAGAATGCAATATCACAGTCTGGAAGTGAGATGTTTTAAATTCGAATAAGTGATTGTACAAGTCCTGGAGACCCTCATGCAAAATATATATTGTATCATATGTTATGTTGCAATAAACACGTGGTTAATGTTTTACGACCTAAGTTTTTTCCAAGGAAAAAAATGTCTAAATCACCTGCTTATCAAGCAACTAATGCAGAATTTTTATTTTCTCTGAATGATTTTCTCCTTGAAGGCAATGTTACAACAATGGGAAAATTGATATCTTCTACAGAAAAATTACAAGTGAAAATGGTCTAGAAGAACACACAAAATCTCGAAAACAAATCAAACGTATTGTTACTAGTTGCTGCTAGGTACGTTTAGGGATGGAGGTATTTGATAAAAGGAAGAACATTAAAAAAGCTAACCTAGTTTATTTACAACTATACATAGAAACTATGTCTACAATGACTAAGCACAATATGTATATGTCAAACAAAACAAACAACTACTATTTACATACAGGTTATAAAATCTAAATAATAAATCTACATAAGTTCTCTGTACATAGAAAGTCTTTCTAATCACTCACAACGGCGGACCCAAAGAACGATCACCGATGAACCTTTTGAGGCCCAGAAACATCTTCCCACTACGATCCAACTCGCCGGACACTCTCGAACACTTGACGCAACCCAATACCTCTCACCACTCGTCACTATCACTTTAACTCGCACTTGGCACCTGCCGGTCAAAAACTCTCTCGCCTCTGCCGCAGCTCTCTTTTATATTCTCACCCTAAAGTCTCGAATTCTCTCGGTATGTCTTTGATCTCAAACCTCCTGGAAGGTGTCGCATCAGGGTCAAACACCATCCCGCAAGTTAGAGCATGAACAGGAATACTCTAGACCACGATATCTCCTTCTGTTACCCGATACTAGGCGCCGGTGGCCGCCACCGCACATGGGCGGCACAATGTACGCCAAACCTCTTTGATATTGCCGCCGCTATGTCAGCTTCCACCGCTCTTTGATTATCGCGGCATGCAGGCGGTTATTGTGGCATCACTCAAGTTAATACAATCCACAAGGTCTTTTAGCTCTGCCATCACTGTATCTTCTTTCGCCGCTCAGCCAGAATAGTCAGTGCGCCATGGGGTGGTTAGGAAAGGAGGTGGTGTTGGCTCTGCGCCACTGTATCGTGTTACACAGCTCAGCCAGATAGTCGCTACTCGCAACAGTATTATAGAAGAAGAACTGCATGTATTACTATTCAGTTCAGTAGACCGAAAAGGCTGCATGAACCACAACGAGTATCACTAAAAGTATTATAGTAGGCAGTTAAGTTGGCCTCTGAGCTCCCTAGTGCTGTTATCAGGATGGGAGAGCGAAGAGAAACTGATATCCTACTATCCGGGGCCACCTGCCAGGTTGATATTGTAGGGAGCTGAGGAGTAGGCAAGGTAGAACGGCAGGCTGGTGGTGGGGGCCACATAGCGCTCTCCGCTTGTCCCCACCACCAGCCGCATACCTGAGCCGTGCCTTCTCCTGAGCTCCGCACTATACTAGCAGGGCGGAAAACATTCGGTGCATTCCATCATACACTACATGAGTGTAACATATTTGTGAGATGCAGCAGTTGTGCTCGGGAATACATGTATACCTTTCAGGATATGCGAAAACTATCATATAAAGCTGCTATGTTTTACTTCCGTCTGTAAAAATACGCAAGGTTTCAGAAAGAACTATTCAGTCAACGAAAATTAATGGAAATGTTGTTTTAAGACAAACCTGAAAATAAAATATATTTATCCTACTACAGATTAATAGTCAGAGGCTATAACTCAGACTGACAAGATCACTACGCCTACAGTATCCTACAGTATCAGCTTCGACACACTTCATCAAGATATTTCTTTAATTCTAGATCTAAGGGCAATGTAAAAAGATGTACAATGTGTGTGTTCGTAATAATACTTGGTTATGGAAAATTGCAGCACGCAATGCCACACATAAACTTACAAGTAAAAAAAAAATGAAAAACAAGCTTTTTTTAAAAATAGGAACTTGTAAGCTAAAAAAAAGTTTTACAGGTATATTTTAGGTTCAGAATAATCCCTCTACTGGTAATTCTTCATAACTTAATACAGGTGTATGTAGATAGAAGAGTATAAAATAAAATATATTTTCAAACTACTATATACATAAGCATATACGTACATAAACGTTTAAGATTTAGGCGCTATCCATTACACATGTTACTAATTTCATAATTTAGTTACAATCTAAGTCACAAAACTATAGCGCCTTACACACACACATACACACACACACACACACACACATATATATATATATATATATATATATATATATATATATATATATATATATATTGAAAAAAATACATATATCGAAAAAAATTCGCCCACTACCCTGGCATCAGGTACAACAGATGCGAATATGCTAATTATGGGCCGCACCGCTAAATAGTATATCTCTCGGAGCACCTCAGACATTAGCTAGGGTGAATGAAAGTGCGCGAGTGGGATACAGACAGGCAGAAATACATTTATAATTATTTTCATTTAAATGTAGGTCGCTGACAAGTTTCTTAATTTTATTATTGGGTTGTTTTAAATTTACTAGTGTCCAGAATAATGTAATATGTTTTAACTATTAATTACATCAAGTGTATTCATTTGTTCACCATCACCACTTCATCTCATTTCGTTTTGTTGTGTTTTGGCGGGAGATGCTGCGTCCTCTACGCGCCATCTCCCAGAAGCAGGGTCTTGTCCGAATGACCGCCGAGCAGGGCAAACGTGCGGGAGAACTGCTCTCGCGCCGCCCCTGGACCTTGTGCAGTGCCTAGTGCATATTCTGTCCGTTAACATTAACGTTCGTGTTCTGTTCAGGGCCCAGACCGCCATCATTACCGCGGTTACAGTTTGTAGCAAATATTAGTATTATTAAATTCATTAAAAATCAATAGCGCGTTTCATTTCCATAATTCCCGTGTATTTCAGTTTCGAAGAGGCGTGGCCCTGGCCTAAACAAGAGCTAAGTGATTAAGTTTACACACCCAGGATCAAAATCGCCAACATCAGTGACGCTGCTTGGGGGCAGCCACGTGGTCGTCGGCCACACGACCTCAGAGAGATGTTTCGTGCTTGTGTTTCGCCGAGCTAAAACTGCGGAACTGACGCCTATGGGTCTTCCTAACCTTCCCCTGTACGTTGTTCCTCGTCATTTAGCCCCCACGCATCTCAGAGTCACGATAGGATGCTAGGCTTTCATATAAAGACGATGTACGAGATGTTCATTAAAGATAATCCTGAATGTGCAAACAAGTTGAAATACCATTTTTCCGTCAGTATTTCCAAGAATACTTTGACTAGAATATGCCCGAGAATGCAAAAAGGTAATGTGGCAGCAGGACAGATTGTAGACAAGCGACGCGCACAACAGTTTTACACCGCTTTGGAAACTGCTTCTCGTAATAGTGATCAACACACTTTGGCCATAGCATTTGATTATATGCAAAATCAACCACTCCCACTGATACCAGTCCAAGAGGTGTTCTATTTACGCCAGTTATGGGTTAACGTATTCAGCATACATAACCTCAAAACTAACAAATAAGATATGTATGTCTATCATGAAGAAATCGGCAAGAAATCTCCCGACGAAGTGTGCACCTCTTTAAGGACGTACATTAAACAACTTCCTTCCTCAGTTATCAAACTTCTGTTATTCAATGGTAGTGCTGCAGGGCAAAATAAAAACCACACTGTAGTTAGGTTTTTGCTCAGTCTTTGTGACAGTGGAAATTTTCAAATCATTGCACATTATTTTCCGGTTCGTGTACATTCGTTCCTGCCTTGTGACCGCGACTTTGGGTGCATTAGAAGAATTGTCGGGCGAACAGATCGCATTTACACGCCTAAGCAGTACGCAGAACTCTTTTCCCGTGCCAGTATTACAGTAACACCATTCACAACGTAGCTACCGATGAAATACTCTCTTTCAAAACTTGGTGGCCAACCTATTACAAGAAAACTGCGTTTTCAGATGAATCTATGGGTCGTGGCATGCCAAAAGCTCAAAGGGAAGCATTCATGATTTTCAAATATAAACAGTTCGACAACAACGAGGACACCAAAGGAAAGGTGGTGGCACATACACTCATAAATGGTCTGCTGCAGAGCACCTTCAGCTTCCGAAAGTCACACACTGAACCATCTATACCAACTGTGAAAGCCTACCCTGAAGGACGGATACCCATCAATGCAAAGAAGATAGAAAATCTCAAGAAGCTGAAAGACTACATTGCTGGGTACGAGGTCTTCCATCACAGCATTTTAAACTGGCCTGTAACCCAGGGACTTGCTTAATCTGCTCTCGATTCAGAGGAAGATGATTTTTAAATGTGTCTGCTTCTTTCTTTTGCCTATCGTAACAAGACTGTGTTAACGTTCACTAATATGTGATGTTATGGCATTTAACTTGCATTTTGGATGTGAATGAACCCTCAAAGCAATGTGGTAATGTGGTGTATAACAGGAAGAGCACATGTGTAAATAATTTAAATATTTGTCTTAATTTTCCTACTGCCACTTTGGATACTTTATCACCATTAATCAATTTGTGAACCTCCAATATTAAATATGTATTTGTCACAGATCATTGTGTTTGAAGTTATTCGAGAAAAACAGTTTTTTGTTTTTTTTTCTCAAAATGTGGTAAATGTTACATGTGTCGTTTCAAAAATAACCGATTAATTTGCCGTTCTTAGAAAAGTATTGAATTCCCTGTAAGATAAAGAAAACATGTATCGTAATAAATTACAATGCTCTACACAAACTTAAACCTGACTACACATTTATTCCGGAGATGTAACATAGGGAAAACGAGCCAGTATTTCATTACTTTATGTCACTTAGTCCGTTTTACCTCTTTAACACATATAACATACTTAGTCTTATAAGCAGTTGTTAAGAAATAATATGTGGTGCTCTCTACAAAGTAAGTAGTTGTTACGTATGAATTATGTCTGCGTTATTATGTATTGCTGACACTGTTTGGGTGTAACAATACTCTTAGTTATAATAAAGTGTTCCAATCTAGAAACTTGAATATTTTAGCTTATAAACAACAAAATTCTAATTTTTATGTAATTATTTTCATAGAAGTTGATATTTCTGTGTTGATTTGCATTCAATACTTTGAAACATTATAATATGAAAATATATTAATTTTTTCTTGGAAAACAATGTACGAACTAGACTCATACAAATTTTGTTGCGGAAAATAGATGCACAGTGTACAGAAATCGTGTAGCCTACGTCGAATAACAGAATGTCACGTTAAAACTTAACTATCGTTTATTTAAATCACGACATTGGAAATATTTATGCGTGAAATATTGACAACGAAAAATGTTTTATTGGGACGTTAATTTATGTTAAGGTGATGAGTTTTTTGTTTATGTAAACTGTGGTGCAGATAAATGTGGCTAATACAAAGCGTTGAGAACGTTCGGAGAATGATTTAAAAATTAAACATTAATTTTATCAACCAATCATAAAGTTGTCGGTTTCCAGTTACCTTACATTATAAATCCAGCTTGAGAATATGTTGAGAAGTTTTCGAAAAACTGTCAAAGTCGATTTCTGGAAAATCGCTGGCAACAGAATAATCAATAAATATTCATAATATCACTGACTCGTGGTTTTCTCGTTTACAGATGTTTCGTGAGTTGCGTGCAATTTTTAGTGAATATATTCAAAGCTGCATAAAATTGCCAGAAGCTGTCCTGTATTTGTGGTATATGAAATGATTCCATGGTAATTTCTATGTTTTCGAAATGGAAATGGTTCATTGCGCATAAAATGTAAACTTAGAGAGCATATCGTTGTGAAATATGTTTTAGACACTAATCAAAAGGAAAGCAAGGTAAAATATTTATTTTGGTACTTAATTTTTCATTGATTACGCACAGAAAACATACACATTGCAGTATACTGACGCGCTCATTCTTGTATTTTCCTGTAGTTACAACTGACGATTTACTGTTCGTTTATTTGTCAGCACGAAGCGGAATTCCGTATTTCACCTGTACGTTTTCGTAAATATTACCTTTCCTTTACGAGAATTTTAAAGCATGTTCTTACACAGTCAGATAAAGAACTGGCGCCTGAACAAAACCGAAGACAAATTTCGCCCTTGCTCAGCGAAGACCGGAAGTAGGAGAGATGTTTCTCACACAGGGGCAAGGCGGATTATGTACTCGCGTGTTGTACAAGCCCAGACTTACAGAAGTCCCACTTGCTCCGAGGTGAATTTATGTGCTGGAAAATAAAAAGTGTGCGGGGGTGGGAGGGGCTTAAGACGTGGCACAGCTTCTACAGCTGGTGTGGTGGGCGGGGCCGATACACCACTTCCGCTGCCAGGAGAAGAAGGTGGGAGGGAAGTGTTTTTCTTCGTTGTAGGAGGGTAAGTGTGCCTGGTAGAAATGTGCTAGAAGCCAGCCACACCCCCGCATGAAGGGTAAACACACCGCGCCAACATTATTCTCGCTTCATGTCAGGGTAAGGCTCTGCTACGTTGTGAGGTCTGCTCTACTCAGATATCTGCCCTCGTAAATATATTGCTGGGGGGATTACAAGGAACCTTTACTAAAACTTCATGATAGAGTTAACTGGGTTGACTCAGTCACTACACCAGGCTATTAAACCTCCAGGTAATTATCGAACGATCCTAAGGGTTTCAAACTCAAGGGAATTGAAAATACGCGTAGATATTACGTAAATTTGTTACATATCTTACTTGTTGACAAACAGGAAATAAAATATCGTATTTAACTGTATTTTGTGCCAAAAGAAAATCCATATTTGAAATCAACACGAAATTAAGCAGTACAACTCAAATATAAAACCACTGTATTCACAACCAAGTTACGATAAAATGCAATTCTCAAGCTTCAGCAGTTCATTTATCTTAGTAAATAGACACGCGGTGTAATGTTTCATGCTAGTAGCTTCTATATTTCGAAAGGTGTGCATGTATTATTTCCCTGAATTGTTTAGTGTTTACGTGTCATTTCAAGGTCATCGTCTGCTAACGTCAGTTTACATCGGTCTCGAGCAGGGTTAGCGGAGAGTATGTATACCGTGTAAAAGTTCGAGTAAACTCGGAAGTATTACCGAACGTTAGTAAACCATGCTAGAGTAACGTTTCAAACGATCAGAGTAAACATTTTCCTTAACAGAGTTAATCAGGTTTCTTTTTATAAGAGTCATATGATACTCGCAACCAGCCTTATGTTACAGCCTTACTAACACGCAATGATAAAATTAGGGCAGAGTAAAATAAATGATGTACGTTCGTGTTTGTACACTTTTGGGCGACGGTCAACGTATCATAAAGTTTATGTTCGTAACACTAGAAAATTCAATACTGACGCAAAAAAAAAAAACTTATCACAAGATTTGTGAAGATGTCGGTTTTATGTGAGGTGAAATATGACTTTCACTTGGCGTCGGAGTGACAGTAGATTTGCCGCCAAAAATGTGTTTTGAAAGGTGATGATTCTATTTTTATATGCCGTATGAATTAAACGTTTATTTTGTATAGAAACTGTATTACAAAATATATTTTCCGTGACAGAACAGAGCTAAGTTTTCTTAATACTCTAACAACCACTAGCTTCGTGTTCAACTACAGAAGCGAGAAAAGAATATCTGTAGAACATGAACGACTTCCGAATATGCGATAAGCAATGACATATGTCACGTCTATTTCAAAAAGTAAGGTGACATCGTTGTGTCGAAAAATCTTTATATCTCAGATGGACTGGTAGAAAAAATGGATATGGACATTGATGGATGAGGGAGTGAGGAGAGAGGGAAACACCAATCCCTCTAAAGGCGTGAAAATTCTTTTAAAGTTAGTGTATGAACAGCTAAGTACAGTTCATTGGGTAGAAGTTATTGGCAACGTTACGTGTACCAATTTACTGTATTCAACTGTAAAACTTTCTTACAGAATACTTATAATGATTGGGCGTTTTATTTATTTCCCTACGATGATTAATTGATACAGATTACTGAACATTTCTACCACTAACTGCAGATATGAAATGGCATGAATGACAAACTATTCTTTCAGAAAATGTATTTAGTTAGACTTTATACTTAAGTGTAGTGATACTTTCAAGAAAAACGTTACGTCTTATTTATTGTGGAAAATTGGTAGGTTCGAAAAGCTCACAATGCCATTCCCTTTAAACATCGTGCATGGACAGAGCTAACAAGTGATAACATAGTGAAACTGACTCAATTAAAGTTAGTTGCAAATACCAAGTGCGATAGAACTAATCAAATGGCATTATTACTCTGTCGTAAACAATACAAAATTATAAGACGAACTGGACAGACAATACTTTGCGCAAGAATTTTACTGGTAAATGGTTCATGTGACAGAAAAGTAAATGGAGTTTTGACACTGACTATTCATTAATCCTTTTAATTTTGTTTGACTAGAGTGCACTCCACCAGCCCACAGACAACTTACCTATAGTGGTTCCTACAGAGTAATATTATAGACTGTTCACAATTAAGTGGGCACTGATTTAATGGTTCTTTACTATTTTTAACACTAAAACGTTCCTGTCTCTAAAAACCCGTGTAAATGTTTCACCAAACTCAAAAATTATCTTTGGAGCCAGTAAAATGCAGTTTTCAGATATTATAAGTGTTGTGGAGTGCTCATTTTAAAGTGAACAGACTGTACACACAATCATATACAAATTACCTATTGTGGCTTCCATAAATGCAAAGAGCTACAAACAATCACATAACAGTTTACTCTTGTATCTTATAAAGTCTATCACACGTTATGAAAACCATAGACAACTTAGTTATAGTGGCTTCTACATTATACCACGAGACACAGGATCACAGACAACTAGCTTCTACAAATTGCCATTAAACAGTGTAGACAATTTTATTTCTTGCAATGAGCTAATCATGGTCTTAAAAGTAATCTTATACATATTAAAACGAATTTACGTTTTTCATTTAGCTACTAAATAACGATCGGAACAATTTTACTAAATATGTTTAGAGATTTAGTAGATTACTGTACTCCACTTACTGTGTTTATCTGAGAGGTAATAAAACTGTTAGTCTTAATAAACCAGTACCGCACGAATCAGTATTACATTGTTATTGCATCATGTCACAGGCAATGTATGATTATGAGTTTATTGTTAACGTGTATAGACTGCACTTGCAGAAAAACCGCACGTTTTACAGGTGAAAATACAAATAAATAAGTAAAAACACACCAAACTGGCGAAAATTTTCCTTTAAACGAATAAATCCTGTATAACTCAGCACTACAAAATTAATAATTATTATTTTCTTTGAATGAGCTATGCTGGATAAACTGACCGCCCTCGATTTGCTTAATCAGGATACACGGATTAAGAGTAACATATTCTATTCCTGACAGAGTTGTTTGTGTAATTTACAACTTCGCTGGACGTTTAGGACAAAATTTTGAATTAATTTGTAATAATAACAATACTACTAATAATTAAAAATATTATTCAATTATTAAATCTATTGTTTTTTAAGAACTGACCATGGAAACTAGGAAGTTATAGATATAAGCGATCAGTTACATTTGCCTTTTCCATTTGTATTCGAGCACTTCTGACGAGATTCTCTGCGGTTTAGCGTTTTAAAATAATTATTTGGCTGGAACAATGGTCTGTCAACGTATTTTTCGATATATAATGCTTAGATTGTTCCCTGGGTCACTGCGAAAAAAAAAAAAATTGGTTGTCTGTAAAGTCGGTTTACTGACGATAGTTGAACGTGACAACGTCTTAAGAAAATACTGATGGAATGGTATCATTTTTCAAAAGAAAATTTA